>SRLM01003413.1:48402-63231 GCA_015708895.1 Populus ilicifolia
TCTCAAAAATTTCAGAGTTGTGATTGACTTTCCTTTGTTTGGTCATGGCTTGAGGAAATGGAAGTGTTGGCGGAGAATCAGTCTTTTCTTCGACTCATTATTTTTTTCATAAGGTTCAAGAGAGGGTTTTTCAACAACCTTACCACTGCAAAGAGTAGTGACTGATTTGACTTGATCTATGTGTTAGCTTCCAGAACTACTTGCATTTGCATTGTATTGTCCCTTGGGATTTTATTGTGGTTGAGAAGGAAACTTACCTTTCTCTTGGAAACTGAGAGCAGATGTTAATTTTGCAAGCGTCTCTTTAAAATCTGTCATGTTTTGAGCAAGTTGAGTATTGATTGTCTCTTGCTTTTCAATGAATGCATGCAATGTTTCCTCAAGATTTCTTCTAGAAGGTGAAGCATAAGGAGGTGCATATCCATGAGAATTTTGGAAATTATGGTGTGCTTGAAATGGTGGTTATGAAGTTTGTGCATCACTCTTCCAGCTAAAATTTGGATGATTTCTCTAACCAGGGTTGTATGTTTGTTAGTATGGGTTATGGTTGGCCCTTTAAAAACTGTTTAAAGCATGGGCTTGTTCATGGAGACATTCCTTAAAAGAAGGCAAGGTTGGACAGTTATCGGTTGAGTGTTCATTTGTTTCACATAATTGACATGCAATGTTTTCAATAGATTTTAATTTACCACTCTTTTTCAATTCTAGTGCCTCGACTTTTCTAGCTAAAGATGCAAACTTGGCTTGAAGGTCATGATCTTCCCTAAGGTTGTACATACCTCCACTAGATATATGAGGTTGAGTTTTACGCGGTGCCTCATAAGTACCTGCGGTGTCCCAATTTTGAGCATTTTCAGCTAACAAGTCTAAGTACTCCATTGCTTCATCAGGGTCTTTATCTTCAAAAGTTCCATTGCACATCAATTCAACCATTTGCCTAACTTTAGGTGTTAACCCTTCATAAAAATATGAAACCAATCTCCATATTTCAAAACCATGATCAGGGCAAGTACTAAGCAAGTCTCGATACCCATCCCAACATTGGTAAAATGTTTCCCCTGGTTTTTGAGTGAAAGTGGTGATTTGTCTTTTGAAAGAGTTTGTTCTATGAGATGGGAAAAACTTCTTTAAAAACTGTTGTTGCATTTCATCCTAAGCACGAATGGATCCTGGTCTCAAATTTTGTAGCCATGTTTTAGCTTTATCTTTTAATGAAAAAGGAAAAAAGCTTTAATCTGATGGTGTTCATGCTACAATTTAAATTATAATATGTGTTGCAGACCTCCTCAAATTCCCTTAAATGCAAGTACGGATTTTCCAATTCTAAACCATGAAAAGAAGGTAAAAGTTGAATAATGTTTGACTTAAAATTAAAATGAGATGTATCGGGAGGAAAAACTATGCATGATGGTGCACTTGTTCTTGTTGGATTCATGTGGTCTCTAAGTGTTCTAGCATGGTTGTTCTCATTATTCTCATTATGAAGTGATTGATTATCTTCTTCAGCCATATTTTCTGAAAATAATGAGGATACCCTACAAAGTCTACCACTTGATGTACGTGACCACACTCTGATGCACGTGTAGGAATAGAATAAATTGAAAAGGAAAACAAAAGAAATATTATAATTTATACAAAACTTACCTCCCCGGCAACGGCGCTAAACACTTGACATGACAAAAAGATTGATGTCTTCTCCCAAGTGCAGGAGTGTCGAAATAATAAATAACCCGGCAAGACCGGGGTCGAACCACAGGGAGGATATTGTACAAATTATAAATAACAATAATACAACAACAACAACAACAATAATGATAGTAGTAGTAGTAGTAGTAGTAGTAGTAGTAAAGAAAGAGAAGAAGAAGATGATGATGATGATGATGAGATATTAAAGTAAGGATTAACAATGATAATAACAAATATCAAGGTTAGAGGTTCCATTAATGGTATGTCAAACAAGTATAGTATAACCTCTTATTGTTCAATTGGAAACCACACATAAAGGAGGTTCCAATCAGATTATAAATTGTTAACATGATTACATTAGTCATCTTATTCAATTAATGCTAATACTTGTAAATTTCATCAAGCATTCATGATTATAACTTATGTTAACAACAAATCAAGTTCCTTTCATAGCTCAGGTGTCGGTTATACCATACAGTATGGGCTATGAAAGTGTCAAGTATTCGTTATACCAATTGTTATACAACATAAATCAAGATTAGTCATTTAACAAGCAAAGTATTAAAGAGTGAACAAGATAACAAATTAAAACATGTTAGCATCAAACATTAAAGTCCATATTAAGTTTACACTATACTTATTCTTACACCATTAGTGTAACCTTTTCACCTTGACATAATTAACTTAGCTAGACATAATGGAAGAAAGAAAAATGGATAAACAAAATAAGAACATAAATAAGATAAGAGTTAACAAAGCAAAGGAAAGGAAATGAAAGGCATAAACTTGATATTAATAAAAGCAAAGCATAAAGAATACAAAGAGAGACATGAAGAGCATGATCTTGATATGGACACCAAGATGCCTAAATGCATGGCAAATGCCTCCTTTTACAGGCCAAAATTGGGAACTATTGATTTGATGACTAATTGATGAGTAGATAGCCAACCCTTGACTTGGTGACAATCCTTATCTTCTATTGTCTACCCAAAACGTCATTGATGACGTCAAAATTAGAGCCACTTGAAAACATGAAAGTTCTAGGCAATTGTCTCATCTTTCTTGTGTAAAAAGTTCAGCTCATTTCGACTTCTAGAATTCCAGATATGGCCAAAATACTGAACAGTGCTCGGGCTGGAGGACAGATTCGGGCTTCTTTGTTGTTGCAATAATTTGGACTTGAAAATGACCCTTTTAGATCTTGGGCTCCATATGAAAGTTGTAGGCCTATGTCTTATCTTTCCATCCATATAAAGTAGACCTAAATCTGAGATCTATAGCTCCAGATATGACCCAATTACCGAATAGTGTTCCGGTTTGGATTGCACCGACATCTCTTTTCTAAGTTTAATCATCTCTTTGCCTTTGCAATTGAAGTTCTTAAAGTCATCAATCAATCCTTTCATTTATGTGATAGGCCTGCATTTAAAATGGATATTTACCATAAATTAAAGGTATCTTATATTATTAGATAAATTATTATAAAACGTACTTTAGTTAAGGAGTTATTAATACTTTAAGTGCAAAATGATGATATAAAACCATGACAAAAATGCACTTTTGAGTACTAATCAACCATTATATGATAAGGTAAAAGGCTCACTACTAAATGAAAACTCATGCACAAATTATGGTTAAAGAAAATGCAAAGGAAATAAAAGAGATAGAGAAATACAGAGCTTTGCAGCTAGAGGTAAAGATTTGATTGTAATAGTAAAAAAAAAAAACAAGGAAAGTACTGGGACAATGGTACTTTATTAAGTTTTGTCTGGATTGTAAAAGGACAAATGATACTCGTATTTGATGAAATAACATCATCAACGATAATGGTTTTTAAAGAGGGATGACAATGTGGCTAATGAGAGATAAGGCGTCTCGTTAATAGTAATAAAGGGGGGGAGAGAGAGAGAGAGAGAAGGCTAGGTTTTGTTCTGAAAAAATGGTTGGGGATGAAGATAAAAACGTATAAATACCTTGGTGGAAACGACATTGCTTATTGTGTCTACAATGGTACTTGATGTTCATCGTATTTTTTATTTTAGCATTTTTTTTGTTTTGTGTAAAATGTTTTCTAGATTTTTCAATGTTTATTTTTCAAAAATATGTTTTTTAAAAAATATATTTTTCTATATTTATCGTAAAATATTTTACAGGAAAACTAATCAATGTAAATATTTTATGGTCAACCTTTAAATGTAGTTTATTTGTTGAAAAATATTTTTAATTTATGAGGTTTCATAAAATATTTTAGGAATAGTAATCCATTTACAATATCATTCAACTATTTCAAACACCACCATGATCACCTCATCACCATCTCAACACAACTATCTTATTTTTCATCACTACCATGACCACTTCCTCTACCATCACTACTATATTACCACAACCATCCCATCCACTTTCACTACCACGATTACCACTTCCACCTTCATAACTACCTCTTTTCTTACAACCACCTCACCACCACTTCTACAACCACCACCACCACTTCTAGGTCCCTAACATCCAATTTCTTTAAATTAGAATTTGATTGGTTATTAAATAAAAATTATTTCTTCAATCAAGTCCATGGCTAAATTAATAACATCTCCTCACTTATTAATTTGGTATTTGGTATTTGATCCTTTAATCTTTCTAATTTTAACGAGTTTCGATATATTTCTTTAATTTCTCTTTAATTAGGTCCTTGATTGTTGCTCAAGTTCAATTAGAAAACCTTGATTAAGTTTTTTTGATATTTTTTATAGAATAAATATATTTTTCTACAAATAATTTTTTGGAATACACACATTAAGGAGGGCTTACAAATGGGATATGACATATTGTTATTATAGTAGATAAATGGGCTTACGAGGATTTTGCATCAAATATTTGAAATAATCTATTTTTTTACCCTTCTTAAATATCCCAAGAGGAAAAAAAATATCATTCAAAAAAGAAAAAATTAAATATATATATATATATATAAAAGTAAAAGGTCAAACAATAAAAGGGAAAAATTTGACTTTTCTTGTGATTGAGATGAAATGGAGAGAAAAAGGGTTGAAATTGGAGAAATAATTAAAAAGCCAATGATTGAATTGGAAATGACATCAAAATGTGAGAACTATCTTAATGCAATTAGTAATGAAATTGAGATAAAGTGGTTGAAATTGGCTAAATAGTTGAAAAATTAGAAAGCCAAGAATTGAATTTGAAGATGTGAAGAATTTAAGGGATCATTTTAATACAATCAGGGATAAAAATAAGAATAAATTAGTTTAGATTGGTTAAACATAAAACAATTCAAGAACAAAGGACCAAATTTAAAACGGAAAAGAAATTGAGGGATGAATTTGAAGAAAAATACAAAAAAACTTTTTATGCCAAAAAAGCATTATTTTATTTCAGTGAAATGATGCTTCTCATCCCTTTGCATGGTAGCCCGCAAGTCTAGATTTTTTCATGGTTTTGGCCAGACTTTTGCCATTTCTCTCTCTCTCTCTCTCCCCCTCTCCTATGCCTTCCTATCTTGCAAAACACCACTCCCTTCCATTGTATGTTTATTATATGCTCAACTAAAAAAACAATAATATGATCCTCTAAAGCTGACACGACTAAAAAATTAATATTTTTTTTCAAGTGTAGAAGTGTCGAAGTAATAAATAACCCAACAAGACTGAGGTCGAACTATAAGGAGGTTAACTATATAAATTATAAATAACAATAAGAACAACAACAAGAAGAAGAAGAAGTTAAAGAGGACTTTAAGATTATAAGATTAATGTGAGGATTAAACAATGATTATAACTTATGTTAACAACAAATCAAATTTCTTTTATAGCACAAGTGTTAGTTATACCATACGGTTTGGGTTATGAAAGTATCAAATATTTGTTGTACCTAGGGTTATTCAACAGAAATTTAGATTAACCATTTAATAAGGAAAATATTAAAAAGTGAACAAGATAACAAATATAAAATATATTAGTATCAAACATTAAGATCCATGTTGAGTTTATACTATACTTATTTTTACACCATTAGTGTAACTTTTTCACCTAGACATAATAAACTTAGTAAAATATAATGAAAGAGAGAAACACAAATAAACAAGATAAGAACATAAATAAGGTAAAAGTTAACTAAGTAAAGGAAAGAAAATGAAAGGCACAAATAAGATATTAATAAAAGCAAAACTTAAGAATTACAAAAATACAAATAGAAAAAGCAAAAGCATGATCTTGATCTGGAAACCAATGTACTTAAATACATGGCAAATGCCTCCTTTTATAGGCTAAAATTGAGAACTGTTGATTTGTTGACTAATTGTTGAGTGGGTGGCCAACTCTTGACTTGGTGATAACCTTATCGTTTTGTCTAAATAAAACGTCATTGCTAACGTTAGAATTCAAATATACTTAAACCATAAAAGTTATAGAAAATTATCTCAGTTTTTTTATTAAAAAAAACAAATAGAGGTCATTTGGACTTCTAGAACTCAAGATATATATTAAATACTAAATATTATTTCGGTCATAGGACAAATTTAGACTTTTTCGTTGTTACTAAGATTTGGACTTCCAAATAGCAAAATTGAGTCTCGTCTTCCACATTAATGTTTCAGACCTATGTCTTAACTTTCCATCCATATAGAGCAAACCTAAATCCAAGATTTACAACACTAGATATGACCCAATGATCGAACAGTGTTCTAGTTTAGATTAAACAAGCATCTATTTTTTATGTTTGGCCCTCTCTTTGTCCTTTCAATTTCAATACTTAAACTTATCAAACAATCCTTTTATTTATGTGATAGATCTGCATTTAAGATGAACATTTAACATAAATTAAAGGTGTTTATGGTATCAGACTTGTTATTATAAAATATATTTTAATTAAGTAGTTGAAGTATTGAAATTGAAAGGACAAAAAAAAGGTGAAACATAGAAAAGAGATGTCGATGTAGTCGAAACTGGAACACTATTTGGTAATTGAGTTATATCTGGAGCTGTAGATCTCGAATTTAGGTCTATTTAATATGGATGGAAAGGTAAGACATAAGCCTATAACTTTCATGAGTCAATGAAGAAGTTTGAATCTATCCTGCAGCCCAAACATTATTTAGTGTTCAGCCCATATCTTGAGTTCTAGAAGTTTAAATGACCTCAATTGTTTTTTCCTGAAAAGTTGAAAAACTTTCCTAGAACTTTCATGTAGAGGTCTGGTTCAAATTCTGATATTATCAATGATATTTTATTCATACAAGAAGATAAAGATTGTCACAAAATCAAGATACTATCACCCACTCATAACTTAGTCATCAAATCAATAGTTTCCAGTTTTCACCTATAAAAGAAAGCATTTGTCATACATTTAGGCATCAAGAGTTAACACCTAGAGATAGGCAAATGGTTGAATTGATGTGTAATGAAACTTTTAAAGATAAAGACTCTAATAAAGCAATGGAATATTTAGACTTGTTAGCTGAAAATGCTCAAAATTGGGACCCCACGGGTATTTATGAGGCACCAGGTAAAACGCAATCTCATATATCTAGTGGAAGTATATACAACCTTAGGGAACATCATAACCTCCAAGTCAAATTTGCATCCTCGGCTAGAAGAATCGAGGCACTAGAATTAAAAAAGAACAATCAATTAAAATCTATTCAAGACATTGTGTGTTAAAAATATAAAACCAATAAAATTACAAAGATTAAAATTTAGCAATATTTTATCGATTAATGAAAGCTCTGTTAACAAACAAAACTCAATTTGACGAAGAAAAATCCAAAATTAGATGTTTACAAACTTAATTAAATTTTATTAAAAGTTTAATTAAATTTATGGAGGGTATAATTGTATGAAAAATTAATTTTGGAGTTAATTTGGGTTTTAATTAGAAGAAATTAAAGTTCAGGGGTTAAATTATAATTTTTGACAATTAATTTGGACAAATCAGAAGCTTAATTACATAAATATTGAAGTTTGATGACCAATTAGTGACTTAATTGAAAAAATTTGAAACCAAAGACCAAACTGGAAAAGGCGTGTAAATAGAGAGGCTGTAATTAAACCAAATTAAAGGTCAAATTGAAAAAATTAGAAATTTATTGCTTAATTAAGGGTCAAATTGCATAAATTCAAGATCAAGGACTAAAGTGAAAAAGATGGCCAACTTCGAGGCAGCTGTTTAATTTTTGGCAATGATCCAATTGCATTTATTTTTTAATTAAAATTATAATTTAGAACTTGATTGAACAAATCACAAATTGAGGACTGATTTGTATTTTAACATAAGTTTGATATTGTTTTCATTTAAATGAAACAACGTGTTTTGCCTAAAAAGATGTCATTTCATACATTGTTCATAATAAAAAGGCATGAAACGATGTCATTTTAAAGTTACTATATGTGTTCTTCTTCCCCTGGACACGCGAAGCAGGGGAAGAAGAAGATTTCTTTTCTTTCTTTGTCACCATCAACGACTCCTTCCAAAAAGACCTCGACCACTTTCCATGTGTTGGATGGGCAGCAACATAATGGCTTCCTCATCCATTTTCTCCCCTATTTTTGCCTATAAAAACATAGGAGCACAAGACAAAAAAGGGGGGGCGAGAGAGACAACGCAAAAAAGAAAGCAGAAAATAGAAGAGAGAAAAGAGAAAAGAGAAAAAGAAAAGGAAAGAAAAAGAAAAAAAACAGAGGGAGAGGAAAACAACGGAGAAGTACCGCCAGCCACCAACACCGGCACCGCGAAAACAATGCATCTTTCGCCAGCAGCACCGTCTTGACACCACTGCAGGTACTCTCCTGTTGCTCTATCTATTTCCCTCTTGCTATCCCTTCTTGCATTTACATGAAAAATGTGAATAACTCATATTTTGAAGATGATGAGGGGGTTACTATACTTATTTACAGTACTTAACCTATTTTGTTTTGGGCCAGGTCTAGCCTAGTCTACTGATCTGAGCCGGGTCTAGCCCATTTCAAAAAAAATTAAAGAAAAAATATTTTTTAATATTTGTGATTTCTACACTTTTTTATTTATTTTTTCCCTTAATACCAATCAGTGTTTTTATGTCATAAAAATTCAAATCTGATATTAAAATACTTGATTTTTATCAAAACTTTCAAAAATACAAAATAAAATAATATTTTTATGCATATGGCCAAGTGTCTCAAAGCTAAAAAAAGTCATATTGTGTTTTTCATACACCAAAAAAAGTGTTTTGGCATCCATTTTAACTTTAATAACCAGTTTATTAAAGTCAAGAAAATATTGACCAAAATTTAAAAAAAAAATATTTTCTTTTGTTTTAGTATCAGGGATTATAAATTTATATGTAAAACATATTCACGTATTAAAAAGGTATTTTTTTTCATAATGACATATAATAGTTAGGTTTTTACCTGATAAGATAAGGATCTCTTTACAGGGGAGGATTTTTCTTAAACCGTGGACTTATCGATAAATTTTAGACACTACAAACAGACCTTAGATTTTATCAGATAAAACAATGTAATCTATCTTAGGTAGGGTATATTTAAGGTGCTAATACCTTCCCTTTATACAACCAGTCTTTGTACCTCATCTCTAATATTAGTTATGGTTTCTGGTAATCAAAATATTAGATGGCGATTTCCATTCTAATTTTCCACTAATAAGAAATAAGAATCCATAGTCTCTCCATATTTTGTCAAATAGACTATACATTTATCTATTACATACAGTTTTTTAGGGTGAATGATCATCGCGATGCTGCACACATACGACAAAACCCACTGTTACACATAGGCTAGAGGCTCAAATCCAACCCATGTGGCTATGCTAAGCCCAAGCCCATCGATGAGGGTGTGTTTGGCCCACCATGTTTTTCTTTAAGCAATAAGTCCTTGTTTGGCTTTTAAGAGCATGTTTGGCAAACATGCCCTTAAAGCATTTTTAATGCCTTTGATTTTAGACTAAGGTGTGTTTGAAAAACACATATTAAATATTTAAAAAAAAAACTTTAATTTGTCTATATTTGCATATTTAGTCAAACAAACCCATAAAAATTCTTAAAAAAATTCAAAGACCATCTTAAAATTTTGATGAGTCTCTTGCATCATTTTTCAACACTTTTACCTAATATTGAGATGTAGACTTACACTTTAAAATATGGAGCTGGTATTTTTCTCTAAAAAAATAAAAAATTTAGAACATAATTCTCTTATTCCCAAAAACTTCAAAATATTCTTTTTTTAAGAATTTTATTGAACATTGGGTTGTAGATGTATACTATAAGATATAAACCTAACATTAAAGATATCTAATTTTTCTATGAAATTTCAAAAAAAGTACAAAAGAATTCCTCATTTCAAAAAATATAAAAATATATTTTGTTTTCATGCATAAGGTTGTATCTTAAAGTTCTTTCTTGCATATTTCCTAAAAAGAACAAAATTGTATTTTTATCATGTTTTAAAAAATAGATATTGTAACTAATTTATGATTATTCATTAGAGTTTGGCTAAAATACCAAAAATCACACAACTAGTTTGTTTTTCAAAGTGTTAGGATTTAGTTGTATACTTTAATATTTGAAAGTATAAAATTACGTTGTAAAGTATATCTTCAAGTATTAAAGATACAAAATATAAAATAAACACGACGCTAAATTTAGATTATAGAACGGTTAGAATTTAACAAAATAAGTTGTGTTTAATTTAATCTTAGCATTTTTTATATATATATTGCTTTAGTATGCATTTTTATATACAGCTCATGCATAAGTATATTAGGTATAGATTAATGCCTTCATGTATTTTAATTTTTAAATAAACCCAATTCTAGGTTAAGTGGGGAGTAATAATTTGCCTCATTATTTTCAGAAGAGGCTTAGATTCCCTAAGTGTCCAACTATAAGCTCAACATTTACTTGATATTGGCAGTCACATTATGCCACAATCATTCCTTCTAAACCTCTATACTACCTTCATGAAAAATGGTCACTGGACAGATCATAGATCCTTTTGAAACCAATTGGTGAACTTACCACTCATGTAATAACCTAAAACCTACCTTTTATGATATGGACTCCTTAATAATTTATTTTGTATTAAAGAAAATCTAATTAAAATCTTGAACTTTGTAAGGTATTTTTTTTTAACTAAGACCATGACTTCCAAGGCTTTTTTCTGAGTAAGGGAAAAGATCTAAGATGATTCAATTAGTTGAAGGAATTACCTAAGGATCAAGGTCACGGAACTACCACACATGACCAAAGTACATTACTCTATGGACAATATAAATAAGCTTGTGTCAATCTCAGGATATATGAATAAAACTTTGTTTGAGAGAAAGCATAGGAGAATTGCCCACCTAATAAGGATCTCAATTCAGATTTCTACAATTAAAGCCTTAATGAATTTTTAGAATCCAGGTTATATATGTTACACCTTTAGAGATATTGGCATAACCCCCGCCATTGAAGAGTATGCCTAGATTTTGAACTTCCCAAATGACCTTCACAAAGTATATTTTAGATAAGGAATTGAGAACACAGCTACTGATGATAAGTGCAGGACGTCTGAATAAGGATTTAAGTGGAAGTTGGTCGAGAATAAGTTGAAGGTATTGACATGATCAAAATATTGATGTCTTATCCCAAGTGCAAGACTGTCGAAATAATAAATAACTTGATAAGACTAGAGTTGAATCGTAGGGAGGTAAACTATATATAATTATCAACAATAAGTGAAAACGAGTTGAAGAGAACTTTTAAGATGTGATATTAATGTAAGGATAAAAAAAATTATCAATGTTAGAGGATCCACTAATAGTATTTCAAATAAATATAGTATAAACTCTTTTTATTACTCAATTAGAAACTACACATAAATGAGGTTTCAATCGGAGTATAATTTATTAACACGATTATATTAACTATCTCATTTGAATAATTTCAATACTTGTAAATGTGGTCAGGTATTTCTGGTGATACCTTATGTTAATGACAAATCAAGTTCTTTTTATAACACAAATGTCGATTATACCATATAGTAAACTATGAAAGTGTTAAGTATTTGTTGTACAAAGAGTTGTGCAGTACAAATCTAGATTAATTATTTAACAAGTAGGGTATTAAAAGTAGTATGATAACAAACATAAAACAAATATCAAACATGTCCGTATCAAATATTAAAGTTCATATTGAGTTTATATTATACTTATTTTTAGACCATTAGTATACCATTTTTACCTTGACAAAATTAACTTAGTTAAACATAATAAAAAAATATAAATAAATAATATAATAACATAAACATGATATAAGATAACTAAGTATAGTAAAAGGAATGAAAAACATAAAAAAGAGATTAATATGACATAAAATAAAACTTGAACATTACAAAATACAAAGAAAGAGAGTGAGAGCAAGATTTTGATATGAACAACTAACATGTCTTAATGTATGAAAAATATCTCCTTTTATAGGCTAAAATTCAAAACTATAGATTTAATGACTAATTATTGAGTAGGTGGCCACCTCTTGACTTGGTAACAACCATTTTCTTATTTGAATAAAAAGGCATTGTTAACATTATAATTTGAATAGATAATCTCATGAGATTTCTGGATATTTGTCTCATCTTTCCAACAAGACAAGAATGAGCTCATTTAGACTTGTAAAACTTGAGATATGGGTTGAACACTGAATAGTGTTTGGACTATAAGATAGATTTCGACTTCTCTTTTATTGCTATAATTTGAACTTGAAAATGATCCTTTTAAATTTTGAACTCCCATGAAAGTTTTAGGTCTATTTCTTAGCTTTTTATCTGTATAAAACAAACATATATCAAAGTTCTACAGCTATAGTTATGATCTAATAATCGAATGATGTTCCAGTTTGAATTGAACCAGTATTTTTTCTTTAAGCTTAGCCCTCTCTTTGTCTTTTCACTTACAATAGTTAAACACATCAATTAATCCTTTAAATAGTGAGATATGTTTGTATTCAAAATAAGCATTTACTATAAATTAAAGATATCTTATATTACCAGACTTGTTATTATAAAACATGCTTAAGTTAGGGAATCTAATGATACTTTAAGTATAAAATGATGATATAAAATCTTGATGAAAATACACTTTTAAGTACTAATTAGGTATATGATGTTAAGGGAAAGTTAGGAGAAAAGAAATAACAAGTAGTTGTTTTCACCATTTCGGGTTATTTTTTTTCTTCAAAAACTACTAGGATCATCAATATTGAAGCTGTTAATGTCGTAGTTAATTATGAACTAAAAAAGAATAACCTTACCTTAGTTTTCTTAATGAAAACTCTCTTATTCCTAAACTATTGTAGATTGCATGGAAAGGGAGCTATGTAGCGTTGTGCTCCTCTACTATTTATATGAATAGTCATTCACTTAGAGATTGAAAGAAGTTTTTAATAAATTTTGGTGGTTGAACATAAGACACCTTTAGGTGATTTAAAGCGATGACTGGAACAACCTAGATGAGAAGGCATGGGTTAAAAAAAATACCAAGCACTCTATCAGAGTAATTTTAGATGGAAAGCCCCTTGGGTAGGCAGTTCGTCTTATTTTATGACTTGTGCTGATAAAACCTAGGTCCTACTAATTGGTTTGACTAATTATATTAATTACTCACCTTCGCTAGTAGCTAGGCAGTTTGAAGGTATTCAGTATATGTTAGGGAGTTAGGAATTAGCCAAATATACTAGTTTGTTCAAAGAGGTTAGTTCTTTAATTAAACTAGACACCATTAGATGTTATTAAAAGCAGCTTGTTTTAGTATCAACTTTTGAAAGAAGAAAAAAATAAAGACCTTTTAAAACCAATAGTTAAGAGAAAAGGATGAGCAGATTGTTGAATTAATAAAATGTTCGGAGCAAGAAAAGAACCACGAAAGGATAAATAAGTAGTCTAAGTAAATTATGCATGGATCTAGGAATAGTTGAAAGAAAGAATGGCCAAGAATGATGACCTAGTGAACAAATATGTGATGTTGGAAAAATATTTGGTACTCTAAAAAAGACCTCAAAAGGTAGTAAATGCACTAACAAGGATTCCAAAGCCTCTTTGGAAAAAAAAAAAGAAGGAATATTATAAAACGACATTAGAAGCTAAAAAAAATGGCTAATTTTGTTATTGAAGAAGAAAGAAGTTTAAGAGCTTAATACAAGGCTTAAGTTGATGAGAAGAGAGAAGCAAGAAGGGTAGTTGACTTGAATATAAGGGAATACAAGAATAAAGCAAATATATTGAAGATCGGGTCTCTACAATCCATACTAACCAAGAGTTTCAGGAAGAAAAGGTGAAGAAAATGAAAAAGCAATTCAAGGAGTAGTAGGACAACATCAACAACTTTGATGCACAACTAAATACAAAGAAAGTTAAGTTTGATATTAAGAGGGCAGAACTTCAAAGAGCTAAGTACTAGATCCAGCGGTTAAAGAAAATAGTTCAAATGCTGGTTAGGAATAATAAATCACTAGTCATAAGTAATGGTAAATTGCTTCAAGATAATACTTTGTTACACTACAAGATTAAACAAACTAACATAATGATTGATATAGTGGTTCAAAAAGCAAATGAGTTGCGAGTAAAAGCCATCATGATCAACAACAATATTCATAAGTATGAAGAGTATTTGAATGATATTTTAGCTTTTATAAAAAAAAAATGTAGTCAATAGAGGGGTGGCATTTGAAAATGAATAGAGACATAAGAAATCTCCTTGTATGAACTACTTGCTTTTGATGGATGAAAATAGGATAAATGATTAGTACTCAAAAATGCATTTTTATCATGGTTTTATATCATCATTTTGCACTTAAAGTATCAATAACTCCTTAACTAAAGTACGTTTTATAATAATCTATCTAATAATATAAGATACCTTTAATTTGTGGTAAATATCCATTTTAAATGCAGGCCTATCACATAAATGAAAGAATTGATTGATGACTTTAAAAACTTCAATTACAAAGGCAAAGAGATGATCAAACTTAGAAAAGAGATGTCGGTGCAATCGAAACCGGAACACTGCTCGGTAATTGGGTCATATTTGGAGCTATAGATCTCATATTTAGGCCTACTTTATATGGATGGAAAGGTAAGACATAGGCCTACAACTTTCATATGG
>SRLM01003413.1:63956-75032 GCA_015708895.1 Populus ilicifolia
ATACCATTAGTGGAACCTCTAACCTTGACATTTGTTATTATCATTGTTTAATCTTTACTTTAATACTCTATCTCCAAGTTCTCATCATCATCATCATCTTCTTCTCTTTCTTTATTATTATTATTATTATTATTATTATTATTATTATTGTTATTGTTGTTGTTGTTGTTGTTATTTATAATTTGTACAATAACCTCCCTGTGGTTCGACCCCGGTCTTGCCGGGTTATTTATTACTTCGACACTCCTACACTTGGGAGAAGACATCAATCTCTTTGTCGTGTCAATAAACCTATTTTTTATTGTAATTTTTAATGTGTATGAGATTCAACTGATTTAAGGACTTGGAAAAAACCTTCTGAATTCTATTAGATTATGGATTCTATTTGTGCTTAATACGAAAGTCATGGATTAACTCTATGAACGGGTTAATGCATACCTATTGTGTATGTATATACATTGCTTTCATAAGCACACATAAATTCATTTTTAAAAGGCATGAATGCTTTCCAAGTTGAAATATAGGTTCCTAAAAAGCTTATATTTATAAAATCTATAACAGCTGACTCTGATATAAAAATATAAAAGATAAAGAGCGCACTCACTATGATGCTCATTTCTAAGATAAATTTGATTATTTGAAGGTTAAAATGGCTCACATCACTAGCATACTTGAGGAAGTGCTTAAAAATGCCTTTGGTGAAGGCCTTTCCAATCAACCTATCACTTTTTTTTCAAACTCAAGCAACAACTCAGCTTAAAGAGAGGATGGTGAGCAGGGTCAAGATCCCTAATATAATATAGCATTTATGTAGTAGATAGTATCAACACCAAACCCTGCAATTATAAATGCATTCACTAACGAATAAGGGCTATCGAGGAGTAGATTTGTATGATCCATTATAAGCCTTAAAAATATATCTAGTCCTGAACATGGTACCAGAAAACTTCTGTATTCTCGAGTTCATCATATACACTATAACCCAATGCTTTACTACCCTTCTCAAATCTTATTGCAGCAAAATGACAAAAATACTACATGATAAAAAACTACTAATGCATTTCTTTTAGGATAATTTGAATAGGCATCATTGAGCAGGTATATGAAACTAGATAACATGAAGATTCGAAGATGGAAAGATCAAAGCAGAAGATGAAATTCTACCACAACCATCTATTCACACCATTTATGATCTCCTTGCAAGGGCTTTTATGAAGAAGCTAGTTGGATGAGAAGCATACCAAAATTATAAGATAAAGTTTGCTCCTATTATGTTCAAAAAGTAATTGCTTTTGTTTAATCATGTTTGTAAATGTGTTTTGACTTACCTTTATTTTTTATTATCTTATTTTGATATGTTGCTCTAACTTTTAGTCCTGATAGTAATTTGGCTCATAATACCACAAGACTTTCTATGTCAAATGAGCCTTTTTTATTTTAAAAAGATCATGCATTTTCTTGTTTTCATGATGTGTCTTTATATTTTTTTTTTATTTCATGCTAATGACGCGCTTACATAAGCACACTTTACACTTTCAGAAATCCTAGAAGTTCCATTAATTCACAAACCCATGGCACTAAACATAATTGACCAAACTTTGATAACACCATTTAAATAGGTAATGAAGATTGGTAAAAAGAGGACATGAAAGAGTTTACTAGGAGGAAAAGTTTGAGAACACCTAGAAACCTGCTAGTTAAGAGCTAAAAATTATAAATTTAGGAACTTAACAAAAAAAGAAGAATTAAAGATTAGCACTTTTATTACAACCGAGGAAAGAGATAGGCTAATCTCTCTCCTATATTAGTATGCAGATTTTTTTTTTCTTGGACTTATACGAATATGCCTGATTTAGCCATTAACATAGTGGTATATAAGATTTCCTTAGTAAAAGATAGTAAGCTAGTTAAACAGAAGACTAGACGAATACGCTCAAATATGTTGCTTACAATAAAGGCAAAGATACAGATATAATGGGTTACAAGATTTTTGGATAAGGTCCACTACTTTTAATAGGTGGCTAATGTGGTTATAGTTTCCCAAAAAATATAGCAAGATCAGGGTATGTGTGGATTATAGAGACTTGAACAAAACAAGCTCGAATGATGAGTTTTCTCTACCTCATATAGATGTCTTAATTGATAATGTTGCGAAAAGTGACATATATTTGTTCATAAACAAGTTCTCATGTTACAATTAGATTAGAATATTAGAAGAAGATAGAGAAAACTACCTTTATCATATCATGAGAAAATTTATGCTATAAAGTGATGTCATTCGAATTAAAGAATATTGGTGCCACATATCAAATAGCAATGGTTACGGATTAGTACTTAAAAGTTTTTATTAAGGTTTTATTTCATCATTTTACACTTAAAGTATCAATAACTCCTTAACTAAAGCATGTTTTATAATAATATGTCTAATACTATAAGATATCTTTAATTTATCATAAATGTTCATCTTAAATGCAAGCTTATCACATAAATGAAATGATTGGTTGATGAGTTTAACTACAAAAATTAAGAAGATAAAGAAGGGACTAAGTTTAGAAAATAGAAGCCGATTCAGTCCAAAGTAGAACACTATTTGGTTATTGAATCAAAATTAGAGTTGTAGAACTTGGATTTAGGTCTAGTTTATATGGATAGAAAGCTAAGATACAGGCCTAAAATATTAATTACTCCAAGATTCAAAAAGGTCATTTTTAAGTTCAAATTGTAGCAACAATGAAGAAGTCAGAATCTGTCATGCAACCTAAACACTAATCAGTGTTCAGCTCATATATTGAGTTTTAAAAGTCCAAATGTACCAATTTGTTGTTGAAAAATTGAGATAATTTTTTAGAACTTTTATGAAGACTATCTATTTAAATTTTGATGTTAGTCGTTTTGTTCAAACAAGATGACTTATTTAAGATTCAGGCCTAAACTAAGAGTTGAAAGAGATAAGTGCTAAAAAGAGAAAATTATAGCCTAATATTATAGTTCAATAGCATGCGCTAATCTCTATAAAGAAAAACAGATGATTTATTTACTCAATTCTAACAACAAAAACATACTTTTAAGGAACTTAAAGCAAGACTCAAAAGTATGATAGAAGATAAAAAGAAGCAAGACCATAAGGTGGCATAAATGGTGTAGGCAATATTGATATTTGAAAACAAAGAGATATCACAATTATAACAAAGCAACCAAAACATGATAAAAATTCTAAAAAGAGAGGATTATTAGGCTCACTACCCTACTTGAGTAAGTCGTATAAGTTATACCATAAAAGAAATGGAGATTTAATCAGATACAAACTCAAACAAAAATATCATTCACTCTAATGTTTGGTTGATGTTATAAATGCCATCTATTTTTGCACTGCCAAACTAGAAGGCACCAAATGCTTCTACTGAGTCCTAATTTATAACATATTTTCCATTCATGACCTTGTCATGATAACCACAAGCTTAGATTACTCAAATTATTGACTTCACCATTTAAAAACCTTAAAGGGTTAAAATGGTTAAAAAACACTTGACTTGAAAAGTTATATGTAATAGAAGAATAGCTTTGAACAGTATGAAGCATAAACTTTTATGACCGAGTGAAGACAACCAAAATGTGTCTCATGCCTAATGTTGTTTAAGGCTCAAGTATAAAGAAGTCCATAACAAGAAGCTTTTGATCCATTTTTTTTTCATGAGAGCTTAAAAGGCACAACGCAAAGTTGGTACATATATTTGGAAAATACCAAGATTTAAAAATGGAAGGATTTGGTATATGCTTTTATAAACTAGTTACAGGTATGATATAAATATGGTCTCATACCATTTTAGTTTGCAAATACATGGAGAAAAGACAAAAGGAATTCATAAGAGAGTATGCCTAGAGGTTGCATGAAATGGTTGCCCAGTTCATCTTTCTTTAGTCAAAAAAGAGCTTATCACACTCTTTTTAAATACATTCAAAGCTCTATACTTAGAATATTAGATCAAAACTTCAACACATTATTTTATATATATTGTTGTTGAAATTGAGAGAATTAAATAGGCAATAAAGGTAAGAAGAATCTTAGACACTTTTAAAGATAACCAAAAAAAATAAAGGTTTAATGGAAAAAGAAAGGACAACAAAGGGCACCAAGTGAAAACCCACAATTTTCAACATATAATTCAATGGAATAATCAATGAAGGTTCAATAAAAAAAAATCAATGTTAATAGTACTAAATCTTTAACCATTCACATAAACATCATAAAATGCCACATCCATCGTTATTCTAAGCTCATCTTTATAATTCTCTATTTACCAACCAAATAATTTCCACAAAATCAAGCATTTTTTAACCAATTAACATCAAATGATTAGTTTGGTCTAAGAAACCAGCCTTATAGCAATACTAAAAAACTAAGAAAACATTGTCACATTTTCCACTTTCATTAAAAGTAATATTCAAAAAGATCATTAATATTAGAAAAATTTCTCATACACCAAAAAGATGATTGATACACTCAAATTATTCTATCTTTTTACAACCTAATTCTTAGTCTTTTATGTGTGTTTTATGCACTACAATACCTTACTTAACTTATTTTGTGCTTAACAATGTTAAAAAGACACAAAGTGTTCAAAAAAAAAAAGCTAAATCATGCATTTTTAGCACAAGCTCGAGCATAGTACTAGAAAAATTGATGTGAATCTCTTGATCACATGGTCAAGTAACCCCCAACAAAATAGATAACAACTCAGAAAGCTAAAAATCAGGTTTGATAGAACATTGATCTAAAGGTAGCCCTATATCTAAGAACCAAATATGTTGGATAAAAACTTAGATCTAGAGATAACCTTGTATCAAAAATCCATAAGTATGTGAATGACATCATGTAGTTAATATTTGATAAGTCAGTGTATAATCTTTATCCCTACAAAGAAAGGTTGTTTTGCCACGAATAAACAAAAAAAAAACTCACATTTATTCTCCAACTCCCTGTAGAAATTATAGTTACAAAAAATACAATATAATATTCTCTAATTAACCCTAATGGACCTCTTTTGAATTGCAAGCTAATGAGCATAAACTAGTAATCAACTAACATAAGTCTAACAATGAAACAAACCTTTAAATAATATATAATGAGCCCGAACAAAACTAAATTTAAAATAATTATTTAACATTAATTAAATAAATAAAATAATAAAAACAAAGTGTTCAAGCTAAAATTGCTTTATATAACCTCAATATTCAATTTTTATATATTTTTGGCAGATTTTCAGTCTTGACTTTAAATATATTGTTTTCTCTCATTTGGATAAATTAATGGGCCTACCATATATGGTTGCAAAGTTTGAGATGTCTAATTTCCTGAACAATATGCATCGTATAACAATTCTACCTATAGTTTAAAATATGTCTCAAACAGTACATAAAAGTCTAATCTAACAAATTTAACAAGATTTGTCTAATAACTTTGACCCTCTAAAATAATATATTTTCAAACTGCATTTGACTAAATATTTACCAAAATATATTTTCATGTGTCTAGTATCTTCCTATAAAAAATTTCATCTCATTCTATTGTATAATTTGAGAGATATGTTTGATCTCACAAAACTGGTCAGTAAACATTGTAAGGTTAAATTCAAACCTGACTTGATTAATATATATATATATATATAAACCACATTTTTATGAGTCATTGGACTTAAGAAGCTTAAAATCTAGTTGCATTAGAAAGCCAACTTAAAAAAAAAACAATCCTTGTGGGATTAGGATTGGTCAGAACAAATTTGTCAAACTAAACCTCTATGTACTCATAGGATCATATAAGAGAGTTATAGGTAAAATTTTGTTCCAACTCAAGTTAAGTTGAAAACTAAACATCCTAAGATTTTCATCAATATATAGTAGTCCTAATAACTTATCCATATGAGAGAAAATAATATGTTTGAAGTTGGGTCTTGAATCTTTCCATGTTAACATGATGATATAACAGCTTTTTAATGACATGGAAAAGGTACCACATGACTAAAAAGCCCTTTTAAGAGGTACAATTCAATGGACATATTATTAGAGTCATATTAGTGTTAGGAAATCTTAAAGTAATCTAAATAGAAATTATTTATTAACTAGAAAACTTCCCTACCTCCTTAACTCTATATATACTTTGAAAAAAAAATCACATCTAAAACATAGGAGAAGAGAAGGAGCAGTTTTATTATTTTTTAACATTTTTTTATCCTTTTCTATGATATGTTTAGTTCTAAGTTTTAAAAGAATAGTACTATTGGATTTTAAATTATTATGATGATTTATACTTAAAATTACTCTAAATTTGATTGTGACATATGAATATCTTGTGTTTTTCTATGATTAAATTTGATGATGGATTACTAAAAAAAATTATGATACATGATATTTTAAAAAAAAAATCTATAGTTAGTTATTAATACATGATGGAATTATGGCTAATTAACGTAAGTGGTAGAAGTATCTAATTCTCAAACCTATGTTTGATTATTTGTTACTTGAAAAACATGTCTAGATTAAATTAGCTCCCCATGTGTGTTTAGTTATCATAAATTAATTACACTTATCTTCATCTCAATATCATGTAATTAAATCTTGCATGCTTGGTAGATGTTATTATGTGATTAGAGTTAATTGTTGTATGAATACTAGGTTAACTAAAAAGCAATGATATGTAGAAAAACATTTTTTTCATAGTTGATTTATTTATGATCATAAATAAGATTATAAAACATATATAAATTTAATGATTGATGTTTAATTATTCTTAGGAAATACTTCTTGTAAAAAAGTGTTTTTTTTTTTACATTCTATTAATTTTCCTTTTATTCTTTAGAATTTATTTATATTTTTTTATTATATTTTTAAGTGATTTTAGTTAGTTTAAATTGTAAACAAAACCTAACTTTTAGTTACTTTCAGAATTGATGTAGATTTGAAGTTTACATCTTCATTCAGTTTGCTTAAATTTAAACTTAAATAATTCATTTTGATTAGGTAATTAAGCTCTAATATTTATATTTTTATGGGATGATATCATTAATTTCTATACTACAAATAATTAGTTTTTAGGGTTTAAATTTGCACAACTTCAACACTCGTCTAATATTTTACATTGTTGCTAGGCATGCTAATCCTTATTTACTTGAGTCAAGCTTGTGTTTTTGTTTAGTTTAACTTACTTAATACTATATCATATAAAAGAATGTCTTTTTATATATGCAATGCATCTATTACTTTTAAAAAATGCATGACAAATATATTTTTAGAATCTATAAAAAGAATAATAAGTTTTTTTATAGATGATTTTATTGTTTATGGTAGCTCTTTTTCTATATTTTGAAAAACTTAACTCTTATTTTGAAAACATGCATGGAAACTAACCTTGTTTTGAATTATAAAACATGTCAATTTAAGGTTAAACAATGGATATTTTAGAGCTTGTAGTTTCTTTTAGAGGTTTCAAAGTTGATAAAGATAAGATAGATATTATCTTATCTTTGCCTTATTCCACAAGTGTGTAACAAGTTCATTCTTTTCTTTTACAAGTAGGTTTTTATCAAAATTTATCAAGGACTTCTCTAAAACGGCATTGCCCATATGCAAATTGATGGCAAGGGATAAAAATTTCATGTTTGATAAAAAATTCTTTTTTATTCACATTCAAAGCTCTATTATGTTACTAATATCTTTAATTATAGTGCAGTATAAATTCAAAGTTTAGAAACAAAAAAAAAAAGATCAAAGTGAATGGGAAATATTTGGTGAAACTTTAATTGCAATCGATAAAGAAAAGAATGTGAAAGAATTTGTTAAGCTAATCGAGTTATTTGAACAACCTATAAAACTAAATAAAAATGAGTTGCAATTAGTAAATAGGCACTAATAAGAATGTAAAGGAATTTAAAATGAGAGGCCCTGACCTCTACTAAAATAAACAACCACGTTCAACTAAATTAAAAAAAAAGCAATTATTCACTACCAAACATGAAAAATTTATCAATCATCAACAATAAAATCAACCAGGTCTAGAAAAATTCCAAGTTAAACATGAAAGATAAAAAGTTATTGATCAAGCAAATTCAACATCATAATCATTATGAAAGCTAGAAAATCTGTTCAACTAGGAAGAGATAATCAACCACGAAGATACATGATTAGTACTCAAAAGTGCCTTTTTATCATGGTTTTATATCATCATTTTGCACTTGAAGTATCAATAACTCCTTAACTAAAGTACATTTTATAATAATCTATCTAATAATATAAGATACCTTTAATTTATGGTAAATATTCATTTTAAATGCAGGCCTATCACATAAATGAAAGTATTAATTGATGAATTTAAGAATTTCAATTGCAAAGGCAAAGAGATGATCAAACTTAGAAAAGAGATGTCGGTGCAATCCAAACGGGAAAACTGTTCGGTAATTGAGTCATATCTTGAACTATAAATCTCATATTTAGGTCTATTTTATATGGATGGAAAGGTAAGACATAGGCCTACAACTTTCCTATGGAGCCCAAGATCTAAAAAGGCCATTTTGAAGTCCAAATTGTAGCAACAACAAAGAAGCCTGAATCTGTCCATCAACCCAAGCACTGTTTAGTATTTTGGCCATATCTAGAGTTCTAAAAATCCAAATGAGCTGAATATTTTACACAGGATAGCTGAGACAATTGCCTACAACTTTCATGTTTTCAAGTGGCTTCAATTTTGACGTTATCATTGACGTTTTAGGCAGACAAGAGAAGATAAGGATTGTCACCAAGTCAAGAGTTGGCCACCCACTTATTAATTAGTCATCAAATCAATAGTTCCCAATTTTGGCCTATAAAAGGAGGCATTTGCCATGCATTTAGGCATCTTGGTGTCCAGATCAAGATCATGCTCTTCCTTTCTCTCTTTGTATTTTTTGTAATGTTTATGCTTTGCTTCCATTAATATTATGTTTATACCTTTCATTTCCTTTCCTTTACTTAGTTAACTTTTATGTTCTTATTTTGTTTATCTATTTTTCTTTCTTTCATTATGTCTAGCTAAGTTAATTATGTCAAGGTGAAAAGGTTACACTAATGGTGTAAGAATAAGTATGATGTAAACTTAATATGGACTTTAATGTTTGATACTAACATGTTTTATATTTGTTATCTTGTTCACTTTTTAATACTTTGCTTGTTAAATGACTAATCTTGATTTATGTTGTATAACATTTGATACAACAAATGCTTAGCACTTTCATAGCCTATACTGTATGGTATAACAAACACCTGAGCTATGAAAGAAACTTGATTTGTTGTTAACATAAGTTATAATCATGAATGCTTGACGAGATTTACAAGTATTAGCATTAATCGAATAAGATGACTAATGTAATCATGTTAACAATTTATAATTTGATTGGAACCTCCTTTATGTGTGGTTTCCAATTGAATAATAAGAGTTTATATTATACTTGTTTGACATACCATTAGTGGAATCTCTAACCTTGACATTTGTTATTATCATTGTTTAATCCTTACTTTAATATTTCATCTCAAAGTTCTCTTCTTCTTCTTCTTCTTTATTATTGTTGTTGTTGTTATTATCATTATTGTTATTATTATTGTTGTTACTATTATTGTTGTTTTTGTTGTTATTATTGTTGTTGTTGTTGTATTATTGTTATTTATAATTTGTACAATAACCTTCATGTGGTTCGACCCTGATCTTGCCGGGTTATTTATTATTTCGACACTCCTGCACTTGGGAGAAAACATCAATCTTTTCGTCGTGTCAAGTTTTTGGTGCTGTTACCGAGGAGGTAAGTTTTGTATAAATTATAATTTTTAGTTTATTTTCTCTTTGCACTTTTCTTGTATATAACTTTGTTTCTTTTCTCTTCTTTCTTCTTTTTTTGTTTTCTTTTTCCTTTTATTCTATTCCTACACGTGCATGAGAGTGTGGTCACGTACATCAAGTGGTAGACTTTGTAGGGTATCCTCATCATTTTCAAAAAAGATGGTTGAAGAAGATAATCAATCACTTCATAATGAGAATAATAAGAATAACCATGCTAGAACACCTAGAGACCACATGAATCCAACAAGAACAAGTGCACCATCATGCATAGTTTTTCCTCCCGATGCATCTCATTTTAATTTTAAGCCAAGCATTATTCAACTTTTACCTTCTTTTCATGGTTTAGAATTGGAAAATCCATACTTGCATTTAAGGGAATTTGAGGAGGTCTGCAAAACATATAATAATTTAAATTGTAGCATGAACACCATTAGATTAAAGCTTTTTCCTTTTTCATTAAAAGATAAAGCTAAAACATGGCTACAAAATTTGAGACCAGGATCCATTCGTGATTGGGATGAAATGCAACAACAGTTTTTAAAGAAGTTTTTCCCATCTCATAGAACAAACTCTTTCAAAAGAAAAATCACCACTTTCACTCAAAAACCAGGGGAAACATTTTACCAATGTTGAGATAGGTATCGAGACTTACTTAGTATTTGCCCTCATCATGGTTTTGAAACATGGAGATTGGTTTCACATTTTTATGAAGGGTTAACACCTAATGTTAGGCAAATGGTTGAATTGATGTGCAATGGAACTTTTGAAGACAAAGACCCTGTGAAGCAATGCAGTACTTAGACTCGTTAGCTGAAAATGCTCAAAATTGAGACACCGCGGGTACTTATGAGTCACCGAGTAAAACTCAACCTCATACATCTATTAGAGGTATGTACAACCTTAGGGAAGATCATAACCTTCAAGCCAAGTTTGCATCTTTAGCTAGAAAAGTCGAGGCAGTAGAATTGAAAAAGAGTGGTCAATTAAAATCTGTTGAAAACATTGCATGTCAAATATGTGAAACAAATAAACACTCAACCAATAACTGTCGAACCTTGCCTTTTTTTAAGGAATGTCTCCATGAACAAGCTCATGCTTTAAACAGTTTTCAAATGACCAACCATAACCCATACTCACAAACATACAACCCTGGTTGGAGAAATCAACCAAATTTTAGCTGGAAGAGTGATGCACAAACTTCACAAACTTCACAACCA
>SRLM01003419.1:0-18209 GCA_015708895.1 Populus ilicifolia
TGATATAAAACCATGATAAAAATGCACTTTTGAGTACTAATCAATCATAAAAAAATACATCTTCATATCCAAGTAGCAAAGACACAATAACACTAGAAAGAGATTGATCAAGATCATTAGTATTAAAACATGTTTTTCTCATAAAGTGGCTAATATAAAAAGCATGTCGCATACTTGCCATCACGACGACATGCCGTCTTTTATAGAAAAGGAAAGCTTTTTTTTTATGTTGAGTGGGAAAGGTTTAAAGCATATGAAAAAAATAAAGTTGCAAACTATTAATATGATCATTAGAAATCCTAACTAGTCTTTAGAGTCGAAGATAAGGGATTAGTTATGATGAAGTTAAGATAAATCACTTTAAAGTATCTTATCTAAGATAAGTTGCATTACTACTTGTCTTTTATTTCTAATGCTTTATTATGCAAAATATGTTTATGGTCCTCCTATATAGGTGAGTTAAATTTGAGGCTTAGAATGATTGGACCTAAGTGATACAACCAAAAAATTGATATCTTCTCCCAAATGTAGGAGTGTCGAAGTAATTAATAACTTGACAATACCGGGGTAGAACCACAAGGAGTTTAACTATATAAATTATAAATAATAACAACAACAACAACAATAAATAATAATAAAGATAATAAGTTAAAGAGAACTTTGAGACGTAAGATTAATGTGAGGATTAAACAATGATAAAGACAAATGTCAAGGTTAGAGGATCCACTAATGGTATTTCAAACAAGTATAGTATAAACTCTTTTTCTTACTCAACTGGAAACCACACACAAAGAAGATTTTAATCAGATTATAAATTGTTAATATGATTATATTACTTATCTTATTCGAATAATGCTAATACTTATAAAATGTTTTAGGTATGCATGATTAAAACTTATATTAACAACAAATTAAGTTCTTTTTATTGCATAGGTGTCGGTTATACCATACGTTAAAATTAAGTTCTTTTTATTGCATAGGTGTCGGTTATACCATACGTTAGGCTATGAAAGTGTCAAATATTTGTTGTACCAAGGGATATACGATATAAATCTAGATTAATCATTAACAAGCAATGTATTAAAAATGAACAAGATAACAAGTACAAAATAGGTTAGTATCAAATATTAAAATCCATATTGTTGAGTTTATACTATACTTATTCTTACACCATTAGTGTAACATTTTCACATTGACATAATATACTTAACTTAAATATAATGAAAGTGAAAAATATAAATAAATAAGATAAAAATATAAATAAGATATAAGTTAACAAAGTAAAGAAAATGAAATGAAAAGCATAAATAAGAGATTAATGAAAGTAAAACCTACCATTAAAAAAATATAAAAAGAGATAGTAAGAACATGACATTGATTTGAAAATAAAAATACCTAAACGCATGGCAAATGCCTCCTTTTATAGGTCAAAACTTGAAACTATTAATTTGTTGACTAATTGTTGAATAGGTTGTCATATCTTGACTTGGTGATAATCCTTATTTTTTTGTTTGAAAAAAAATTTCATTACTAACATCATAATTTGAATAGATTGTCTTCATGAAAGTTCTAAGAAATTACCTCAGCTTTCCAACAAAAAAAAATATTACATTTTTACTTTTAGAGCTTGAGATATGGGCCAAACACTGAACAGTGTTTGGGCTGCAGAACAGATTGGACTTCTTCATTGTTGCTATAATTTGAACCTAAATGACCTTTTTGAATCTTAAACTTTCATGAAAGTTTTAGGCATATGTCTTAGCTTTCTATCTATATAGAACATACCTAAACCTAAGTTCTACAACTTTAGTTATGATCTAATAATCAAATGGTGTTTCAGTTTGGATTGAACAAACATGTCTTTTCTAATCTTAGCCCTTTCTTTGCCTTCTCAATTTCAATAGTTAAACTCATCAATCAATCCCTTGATTTATGTGATAAGCCCGCATCTAAGATGAACATTTACTATAAATTAAAGGTATCTTATATTATTAGATATGTTATTATAAAACATGCCCTAGCTAAGAAGTTATAGATACTTCAAGTACAAAATAATAATATAAAAGCTCTATAAAAATGCACTTTTAAGTATCAATCACACCCCCCAACTAGCTTGTTACTAGTTCCTAGTAATCAAAGCATTAAAATAGAAAAGCAATTTGCAAGTTCCACATAGCAAGGCATTCATCATTCAACTTCTATTAATCTATCAAAATAAACAAACTCTCATTAAATTTATATATCTATTTCATACTTCTTAAACAAGATATTAATAAACTTTTTTTTGTGCCCAATATATTAACATATAGTTATGGGGCTTAACTTAGAAGAAAACAAAATTTTGTTATAATATTTAAGGTTAACTTTCTTAAATTGGGATTATTCATTCTTTTTTAATATATATATATAACTTAAAACACGATGCATCTTTAACCCATATAACGAGCTTTAGTATAATGACTCTCAAACCAGTTTGTCTTAAGGCATTAGGTGCTGAGACACCCTTTGAGGTTAGTAACTTGGGTTCCAGATATTGATATGTAGATAGTGCAATATTTGATTCTCTTAAGCTTTTCTTCTCAACCTATATAACAAGCACTAGGTCAATAGCTCCCAAGTCAGTTAACTATATGGTATTAGGTGTTAAAACACCTCTTTGGGCTTAGTTGTTTAGGTTAGGGAGGCTTGGAAACCAAATTGATCTATATTTTTATTTATTTATTATCATTTTTTTTCAGTTTTTTCTTCTTTTTTTTGCAAGTTATCTACTATCCCTTTCATTAGTTGTTACCTTTAATAAAAGAACATAAATAATATAATAATTCAATATGCAACCCACAATCATATGTTAATTTGTGTGTGAAAATGAATGTTTATGAATACTTGATTAATAAGTATATGAGTAAAATCAATTGATAATAATACGAGAGTTTGTAAACCTGAATATTTCAAGAGAAGTATATGATAAACGTTGTTATGAATATTACAAATTACCATTAAAAAATATTTATTAAGATCATCTTAAGAGTCAATAAAATTGTCCCTTACTCTGTCATCCTAGTAATAACAGTTTCATTAAATGATTTTATTAAAAACAAAAGTAGTTAGTTTGTTAACTTTTTTTTGTCAACTACTACCCTCTCATCCCAATCAAATCGAGACATTGTTTTCAATGTTCTAAGATAGAAGGATAGAATATAAAAGACATCACCTGAAATAACAAACAATAACAAACCTGAAAAACACATAAACAAATATAAAAAATAACAAAACACAAATATTATGTATTAATAAAACCAAAAGACAAATTTTTACAAACTAAGGCTTAAATCATAGTTGTAATTGTGGCTCATTTTTTTTTACATCCAATAACGACTTAAACACTCTTTATAGGTTGAGGATAGGCTTTCCATCCAATTTTTTTAGAAAATGGCAAATAGGGTATTTTATAATCAATTTCCCAAAACTATGCTTAGTATATTCTTTATAAAAATAGGATCATAAGTCATGAAATGCATATCTCCACTAGTATACATCTCAAAAGTCAATAAAAGATTATCTGAAGATTCCTTATATTTTAAAATAAATCCTGACTTTCAATAATTTTCATAAGCTTTACTAAACACATGTGTGTCTTTGTCATAGTGGGCCAATATAATCCATATTCTAAGATTTTTATAGTAATTGTTTTATGAGAAATAACTCTCACATGCCTTAAAATAATAAAGTTTAATGACACTACTTACCTCATTGTTTGAAATGCATCATTGAAATATATAATTAGGATAATATTTGAATAAGTAAAGATCATCCCATTCAAAGTTCTTCATTTTGTTCAAAAACCTTTCTTTGTCTTTGGTGCTGCAATGAGTTGGCAAATATCCTAAAGCAAGAAAATTGATAAAATTAGCAAACTAAGGCATTAATCTAAGAGAAAGTAAGGATTCATCAGAAAAGTAATTATCGATTGGTGTGATGTCGAATGTCGAATCTATTGTCACTCTTAACAAAAGATTCGCATCAATATATTTGGTGTCGTTCTTATCTGTAATTTCTTCTTAAGAATAAATCATTTGTAAATCTTTAGATTCATCAAACTTAATTTTACTCAAAGTAGATCCAAGTTAATCATAAACTAATTCTTCAATAAAATTTACTTCTTGTAAATTATTATCACTCCAGGTTCCTTGTAAATGTTAAAAATGTTCATCTACAATGTCATGTTTCCAAATAATTACTAGTCCATTACTATAATTGATTCATGCATTAGAAATTGCAAGAAATGGACTTTCTAAAATAACAAAAAATAAATTACATGCTTCAACAAGTTATGTGTCCAAGATAAAAAAAAAATTCACAAGATAAATAAATTTATTGACTTATATTAACACATCTTAACTATTCCTCTAAGCACTTTTACAGATCTATTAGCAAGTAAAAGAGTTACAGAAGTTGGTTTTAACTCAAATAAATTAAGATTTTAAAAAACTAAATATGAAAGTAAATTCATATTAGCTCCAAGATAAAGTAAAGCTCTTTTAATTTTATATTTTCTAATGAAGCATGAAATTTTAGGACAACCAGGGTCTTTATATTTCAAAGCATTATTGTTCTTAAGAATAACACTTATTTGGCTAAAAAGACTTTCTTTTTCACATTCAGTTTTCTCTTCATAATGCACAAATCTTTCAAAAATTTAGTATAGAAAGGTACATGTTTAATAGCATCTAGCAAAGGTATATTAATCCTTACATGTTTAAAAGTTTTAAAGATTTTAGAGTAGTGATTAACTTTTTTTTGTTTAGTCAGGTATTAAGAAATAGAAGTGCTGATGAGGAATTATTATTTTCCTCGTAATATTCAGGTTTAACCCCTTCCTTATCCTTAGAGATTAACTTTTTTTTTATAATATTCAAGAGTGGGTTTTTCAATAACCTTATCATTACGAAGAGTGATGATTGATTTAACTTGATCCATGTGTTGGCTTTTGGAACTACTTACACTTGAAATGTATTGTCTCTTGAGATTTTGCTATTTTTAAGATGGAAACTTACCTTTCTGCTGAAAATTAAGAGTAGATATAAATTTTACAAGAGCATTTTTTAAATCTGCCATGATTTGAGCATTTTGAGTGTTGATTGTCTCTTGTTTTTCAATAAATAAATGTAATATTTCCTGAAGATTTCTTCTAGAAGGTGGAGCAAAGAAAGTGCATATTTATGAGTTTTAAAAACTATGATGTGCTTAAAATGGTGGATGTGAAGTTTGTGCATTATTGTTATCACTCTTCCAACTAAAATTTAGGTGATTTTTCTAACCAGAGTTATATGTTTACAAGTATGTGTTATAATTGGGCCTTTAGAAACTGTTTAAAGCATGAGCTTGCTCAAAGAGGCATTCTTTGAAAGAAGACAAAGTTGGACAATCATTGGTTAAGTGTTTATTGGTTTCACAGATTTGACACACAATGTCTTCAATAGATTTTAATTAATCACTTTTTTTTTAAATTTTAGTTCCTCGACTTTTCTAACTAAAAATGTAAACTTGGCTTGAAGGTCATAATCTTCTTTAATGTTGTATATTCCTCCACTAGATGTATGAGTTTTACATAATGTTTCATAAGTGCCTATAATATTTCAATTTCAGGCATTTTCAAGTAATGAGTCTAGGTACTCCATTGCTTCATTAGGATCTTTATCTTCAAAAGTTTTATTGCACATCAATTCAACCATTTGTCTAGCATTAGGTGTTAACCCTTCATAAAAATATAAAACTAATGTCCATGTTTCAAAACCATGATAAGGAAAATTATTATACAAGTCTGTATACCTATCCCAATATTGGTAAAATATTTCTCCTAGTCTTTGAGTGAATATAGTGATTTATGTTTTTGAAAGAGTTTGTTATATGAGAAGGAGAAAACTTTTTTATTGCATTTCATCCCAAGCACAAAATGGATCTTGGTCTCAAATTTTATAGCCATGTTTTAGCTTTATTTTTTTTTTAAAAAAAAAGAAAAAAGCTTTAATCTAATATTGTTCATACTATAATTTAAGTCATTATAGGTGTTATAGACTTACTCAAATCCTTTAAATACAAGAATAGATTTTCTAGATTTAAACCATAAAAAGAAAATAAAAGTTAAATAATATCTTGCTTAAAATTAAAATGAGATGCATCAAAAAGAAAAACTATACATGATGACGCATTTTTTTTGTTGGATTCATGTGACCTCTAAATATTCTAACACGATTATTCTCATTATTCTTATTATGAAGTGATTGATTATTCTCTTCGACCATGTTTTCTGAAAATGATAAGGATACCCTACAAAATCTACTACTTAATGTACGTAACCAAACTTTTATACATGTGTAAGAGGTGAATAAAAGGAAAGAAAAGAAAAGACAATAAAATAAAATATATAATTTATACAGTAATTTACCTCTCCGTTAATGGTGTCAAAAACTTGACACAAATAAAAGATTAATGTATTCTTCCGAGTATAGAAGTGTTGAAGTAATAAATAACCCAACAAGACCAAGGTCAAATCACAGAGAAGTTAACTATATAAATTATAAATAACAACAACAACAACAACAACAACAACAACAATAATAATAAGTTAAAGAGGACTTTAAAATATAAACTTAATGTAAGGATTAAACAATGATAAAAAAAATATCAAAGTTACAAAATCCACTAATCATATTTCAAAAAGTATGGTATAAACTCTTTTTATTACTTAACTGAAAAACATGTACAAAGAAGGTTCCAATCAGATTATAAAGTGTTAACATGATTACATTAATTATTTTATTTGAATAATACTAATACTTGTAAATGTTATCAGGTATTCATGATTATAACTTATGTGAACAACAAATCAAGTTCCTTTCATAACACAAGTGCCAGTTTATACCATAGGATTGAGCTATGAAAGTGTCAAGTATTTATTGTACTAAAGGTTATATAACATAAATCTAGATTAACTATTTAAAAAGTATTAAAAGTGAACAAGATAACAAATATAAAATATATTAGCATCAACCATTTAAATCCATGTTGAGTTTATGTTATACTTATTCTTACACCAGTAGTGTAACCTTTTCACATTGACATAATAAACTTAACTAAATACAATGAAAGAGAAAAACATAAATAAACAAAATATAAATATAAATAAGATATAAATTAACTAAGTAAAGAAAAGGAAATGAAAAGTATAAACAAAAGATTAATGAAAGCAAATCCTAAGCATTACAAAAAAAGAGAGAACAGGAATATGATTTTGATCTAAATATCAAGATATCTAAATGTATAGCAAATGCCTTTTTTTATAGGCTAAAATTTGAAAATATTGATTTGTTAATTTATTGTTGAGTGGATGGTCACATCTTGACTTAGTGATAAATGATTAGTACTTAAAAGTGCATTTTTATCAAGGTTTTATATTATTATTTTGCACTTAAAGCATCAATAACTCCTTAACTAAAGTATATTTTATTATAACATATTTAATAATATAAGATACCTTTAATTTATGATAAATTTTATTTTAAATGCAGGCCTATCACATAAATAAAAGGATTGATTGATGAATTTAAAAATTGAAATTGAAAGGACAAAAAGATGGTCAAACTTAAAAAAGAGATGTTGATACAGTCCAAACCATAACACTGCTTAATAACTAGGTCATATTTGTAGCTGTAGATCTTTGATTTAGTTCTATTTTATACAAATAGAAAGGTAAGATATAGACCTACAACTTTTATATAGAGCCTAAGATTTAAAAAGGTTATTTTCAAGTCCAAATTATAGCAACAACAAAGAAGTCTAAATCTATCGTACAGTCCATGTACTGTTCAGTGTTTGGCCCATATCTGGAGTTCTAAAAGTTTAAATGACCTTTATTTTTTTCTGGAAAGCTGAGATAATTTCCTACAACTTTCATGTTTTCAAATGGTTTCAATTCTAATGTTATCAATGAAATTTATGGTAAACAAGAGAAGATAAGGATTGTTATTAAATCAAGAGTTGGCCACCCACTCATCAATTAGTCATCAAATCAATAGTTCTCAATTTTGGCATATAAAAGAAGTTATTTGCCATGCATTTAGGCATCTTGGTTTTCAGATCAAAATTATGCACTTGCTTTCTCTTTTTATATTTTTGTAATGCTTAAGTTTTGCTTTTATTAATATCAAGTTTATGCCTTTCATTTCCTTTTCTTTACTTAGTTAACTTTTATCTTATTAATGTTCTTATTTTTTTTATTTTTTTTATTATGTTTAATTAATTTTATTATGTCAAGGTGAAAAGATTACAGTAAAGGTGTAAGAATAAGTATAGTGTAAACGTAATATGGACTTTAATGTTTCATACTAACATGTTTTGTATTTGTTATCTTGTTCACTTTTAAAACTTTGCTCATTTAATGGTTAATCTAGATTTATGTTGTATAACACTTGGTACAACAAATACTTGGCACTTTCATAGCTCATATTGTATGGTATAACCGACACCTATACTATGAAAGAAACTTGATTTGTTGTTAACATAAGTTATAATTATGAATGCCTTATGAGATTTACAAGTATTAGCATTAATCGAATAAGATGACTGATGTAATCATTTTAACAATTTATAATCTGATTAAAACCTCTTTTACATGTGGTTTCCAATTGAATAATAAGAGTTTATATTATACTTGTTTAACATATCATTAGTGGATCATCTAACCTTGATATTTATTGTTATCATTGTTTAATGATTACATTAATCTTTCTTCTCAAAGTTCTCATCAATTTCTTCTTTTTTTTCTTTACTACTACTACTACTACTACTATTGTTATTGTTATTGTTATTGTTATTGTTACTATTGTTGTTGTTATATTATTGTTATCTATAATTTATACAATTAACTTTCTTGTGGTTCAACTATGGTATTGCTAGATTATTAATTACTTCGATACTCCTGCACTTGGCAGAAGACATCAATCTTTTGGTCATGTTACTAAGCATGTTGAAATTGATGATCATTTTGTGTATAATAGAGTTGCTAAGAAGGATATTTAGGTTTGTTTCATCTCATTACAAGATCAATTAACCAATGTTTTTACCAAACATCTTTCTTATGCTTCATTTTCTTATCTCTAGTCCAAACTTCATGTGGAGTCTTCACCTTCAGCTGGAGAAAGATTTATAGAAATTATAGGATTACCTTGTATATACATATCTTTACCTTATATAGGATCATAATTTTGTGCAGTACATTCTATATTTGTTACTATATGCAACCCTACGCATATAAATATAAAAGGAGGGCTTTTATTTCTAGTAAAGCCTTCTAATATGTTTAAAAACATTATTTCTTGTAATTTCTAACTCTCTTTGACCTTCAAGATACTATTGACTATGTGCTATCGATTTAGCCAAGGTTTTAAGAGCATGTACACATGTAAGTTATGCAAGCACAAGCTAAAAGCAAGAGCAACTAAATAAAGAATACATGAATGTTTTAATTAGTGAAAGGCCTATAAACATGAACCTCAAATTTGCATGTTTTATTTTCTCTCCAATAATAATCCTTCAAGAGGTTTACAAAGCCTTAAAAAGATCAAAAACCCTACCTTAATTAGAAAACAAAAATAAAAATTTAAAATTACAAAGGAAAGAAACATGAAATTTGAAAATAATAAGGAAAATCATTAAAACTACTAAGACTGGGGCTCTAGATGAGATTTTAAAAATCTAAAAATACAACAATCGGAGTAGTGATTCGAAAGCTTTTATAAAAATTTAAAGGAAATAAAAGAATTGGATCAAAAATCATGGTTTTTTTTGCTTGTTATTTTGATTTGATGTGATCAGATCTTCTTTTGGGCATGGATTTAGATCAATTTTACTTATCTATAAATACATCTATTAAATCATTCACATAATTTATTTAAAATAAATTATTATCTAGTTATAAAACACCTACACCTATCCATTTAAAATTATGGATCATCATAAGTACGAGTATATCATTAAGCTTTTTTAGTTCTAATCAGACCAGAAAATCCCGATAACATGGCACACGTTGTTAAAGCAGCTTACCAGTCAGGCAATCCAACAGTTGCTGGAAGAGGTAATGGACACTAAATCAGTCGGCAAGACATGAGCGGTCAAGGACTAGCGATGGGCATGAGGTCCGCTGGAGGAAACCATTTTGAGGTTGTGAGAATTTACAGGAAACCTTTGTCTACGTGTCAGGAGGGGCATTATAGGAAGATGTGTTAAAATGATGCATTGTGGATTGTAAATTAGTTCCAAGGTCTTGAACTGATTACCTTGGGTTAGCGGTCGGTGGCACGTTATCTCACGCTGGTGTAAGCGGCCAAGCTTTTCGGTTGGGTCCACAAACGTGAAAGTGACGAGGTTTGGGAACACAGCCTCTTCTTTGAACAAATTGCTTGAATGTGGTCCATGTGGGGTTAGAGCCACTTGGGTGTGAACCACCTTGCGCTTTTTGCTGACTATTTCCAGAACACGTTAAATCCTGGCCGTTGAGATTTTTGCAGGGAGTCAAATTGTTTCTCATGAACAATTTTTGGCCAATCATTCCAAAAGTACACTATTAATTTAATTCTATAAAGTTGTAGGGGGGAAAATAAATATCCCTGCAGTTTTTAGCGCATCCTATTACATTTAGATCTACTAGTTGGCATTTTGGGACTTATAAAATAAATGTATTATAATTATAAATTAGTGTTAAATAAATATATAAATTAAAGTAATGATAGAATTAATATTTTATAAAAAAAACTATATTAGTAATTTAGAACTTAAAAACTAAATAAAATAATTTATAGCAATTTATGATATTTTGTAAGAAAAAATATAGTGCTTTCGTCATACAATTTAGCTTTTTAGTTAATAAAAAATAAAAATAAAATTACAAAGCGAAATTATATACCAACTTAATATTAAAAAAATTAATAAAGATAATTTAAAAAAAAATATGAAGAAAAACATCATAGCAATTAACAATATTTTGTGATGAAATCCACAATGAAATCAATAAAGATAATTTTAAAAAATTATAAAAATAAATATTTAGAGAAATATTATAACAATCCACAGTTTTTTACGAGAAAAACAACAACGCTTCCTCAATATGATTTAATTTTATTATAATTATAAATTTTAACCAACTCAAAATTAAAAAAAAAACATAAAAAAATAATTTTGAAATAATCATAACAAAATAATGTGGAAAAACACTATAACAATTCACAGTGTTTAAAAAAATTATAAAGCTAAATTCTCAATCAGCTCAATATTAAAAAAATTAACAGAAATAATTTTAGAAAAACATATAACAAAAAAACAGGGAAAAAAAACATATTGAAAATACTGTAGCAATTCATAGTGTTTTCTTACATAATTAAATCTTATTTGTAATGATTTATAATTGTAATTCTCAACCATCTCAATATTAAAAAAAAATAATTGATAAAGATATTGACAAAGATAATTTAAAAAAAAAAAGTATTGTAGAAAAAGAAGAAGAAAAAAAACACACTATAAAAAAAAAAAAAGAAGTAATACACTATTATAATTCACGTGACAATAAGTGTGAGTAAATAGTAATTTTCCTCGCACCCTTTAACTTTACGTATAATGGAACAAGCTTGTACATGTTTGATAATCGGATCCTATCATAATTAGAAATTTTTAAATGTATTTTTTATAATAAAAATTCTAATTATAAATTAAAAAAATATTTATACATGTTTAATTAAATAAATACAATTCAAATAAGTTTTTTTTTAATTCAAATAAATTAATATACAAGTGTTATTAATATGTTTTTTTCACAATAAATAAAAAATATAATCATAAATAAAAAAGTTAATGCTTCCATGTAATAAAATGTAGTGAAGATATTATATGTTAATAAAGATATATAAGATCATAGGATTATTTTAAACATAGCAAAATATTTAGTCTTTGTAAAACAATTTAAAAAAAAGTGTACAGAAAAAAAATTAGGAAAGAATGAAGATAAAAAAAAATGATATAAATAGGACAAGTGTAAAAAATAAAAGATAATATTTTTCTAAAAATAAAAAATTAATATTTTTCCAAACAATGTAAAACAAATAAAAAAATAAAAAAATATTACACCAAATGAAGATAAAAAAAAAAAGAATGCTGATAAATAGTCCAAGTATGAAATAATAAAAATATCAAGTATAAAGAATATAAAATATAAAAAAAACTTGTTATAAAAAAATCTAAAAATTACAGGTTTGCATCGCTACAATACCCACTACATGAAAGAAATAAACTATAAAAAATTTTATTTGGGTCATTTCTACAATAAAAGGAAAACCAAAAGTTATAGATTTTTTACTACTACAGTGAGAAACATGAAGAAAACTTCAATAGTGTCATTTCTACAATAAAAGAACATTTCCTTCTGGTATCTACGTACTTTATTTGACTTTGTTTTTCTATGAGTTGGATAATTTTTTTTAGAAAAAACAATATATAAACTTTTCAAATGCATTTTTTTATAATAAGTTTTTTAATTATAACTAGAAAAACTTATAAATATATTTAATTAAATAAATCAAGAAGTATCTATGTTTATAAATGCAAAATAAATATAAAGTGTTAACGTATTTATTTAACTTGCCTAATTATATGTAAAATAATTTTTTAATACAAATAAATTAATTTATAAGTGTTATTAACATATATTTTGATAATGAGTAAAAAATACAATTTTAAAAAGTTGATACTTATATAAAATAAAATGTAATAAAGAATAAATATATTAATAAAAACATGTAAAATCTCAAACTTATTTTCATTGTAGGAGAAAGATAGGATAATATTGCAATTGCTATATTGAAACATTATTTTTTTAGTTTTTGTATAATAATTATTAAAAAAAAGTGTAAAGAAAAAAATAAGAAAAAAAAATTACAAAAGAATGACAATAAAAAAATGATATAAATAGGTTAATATAAAATGATAAATATTCAAAGTATAAAAAAATAAAAAATATTATTTTCTCCAAAGAAAGTAAAAAAAAGGGAAAAACTAAAAAAATATTAAAAAATAAAAAAATAATGATTATAAATAAGTGAAATGATAAAAATATCAAATATATATATATAAACTTTTTTTCTGAAGAGAAAACCTGAAAATCATAGAGTTGTTACCACTATAATAAAAATAAATAAAGAAAAATTCACTCATGTCAGTAAAAGGTTAATTACACTATTTCTACAGTAAAAAACATAAGAATAATTAGAAGAAGAAGAAAAAGAAGGAGGTGGTATAATTTATTTTCTCAAACATCTATAATAAAGATACGGCGGGGTCAACATTACTGATACTTTGCTTTTCTAAATAGCCATGATAGCATTTTAAAAATATTTTTTTAAAAAATTATTTTTTAATATTTTTAAATTATTTTGATATATTAATTTTAAAAATAATTTTTTAAAAATAAAAAATATATTATTTTGATATATTTACAAGTAAAAATATTTTAAAAAATAATCGCAACTATATTTCTAAATAGTGAATTATGTTTGATTATATTTTTTTAATAATTAATTTTAATTTTTATATTATTATATTAAAAATAAAAAAATATTTTTATATAAAAAAGTACTATCACAGTATTTTATAAATAGTATTGATGTAAAAAAATGCGTGTTTAGTTCAAGCATGTGGCCTGATGGTGATAGCCGGAGAGAAATTTGATTTGTATTTGGCTGGAATTAGATTGAAAGAATAGAAGAAAGGGTACATGTGTCATTGAAATTTTGTATTTGTTTGGTACGGCATTTTAACTGGAGTATTTTAAAAATTAATTTTTTTATATTTTTTATTATTTTAATATACTAATATTAAAAATAATTTTTTAAAAAAATATATTATTTAAAAAATATTATTTTAATATATTCTCAATTAAAATGTACTTTAAAAAATAATTACTATTATTATTCTAAACACTGTATTAAACTTTTTTTTTAAAGAAAAATAATGTAACATTGACGGGGAGTCTAGCTATTTCAGGAAAGTACAAGGAAATAATACACCATAATTTGTCCGGGCTCCAACAACGCCTTTTGTTTTACTAGATTACCCCTATAGTTTGTAGATTAATACCTACCCTGCTTGTAATGCCATTTTACACCCCACCTCCAGCTGGGGAAACTAGGCCTCATAAGAAATAAATATGTTATAAAAATCTTAAAAAAGAAAATTGGATTCGTTTTGTCCAAACCCATTTGAAGGAGGAGGTTGGAACAAATCTATAAATATCGAGCTAGTGTTATGAGAAAAGGAGTTTTTTTTTTTTTACAGTGTTATTGAAAAGATGTTAAAAGATAATTTATAACATAATTATTAAATACTGTATTTTAAGTTTTATATTTCAAGCTAAATCAATTCAGAAAAATTTTAAAAATACATTTCAAATTTTAATATTTCATATAAAAAATTCATATAAATATAAGCTATACATATTGTAAATAATAAAGTTTAAAAAAATATTTTAAAAACAAAAAATTATCTTATATTGAAAAGATTTTATGTTATGCTTTTAAACAAAAGTTTTTCATCCCACATTAAAAAAATATAATTTATTTCTTATAAATATAGAATATATATACTAGATGATTTTAAATCCTACATTGAAAGATGTTATATTATCCTTTTAAGTTAAAGTATTTAAATCAGGTTTTTTTATCTTATATTGAAAAAAATATAACTTTTTTCTTGTGAATATAGAATATATATACGAAATGACTTCAAATCTCATATTGAAAAAATAATTTTTCTTGGAACATATGAATATATATACTAATGAATTTCAAATTCTATATTGAAAAAATATAATTTTTTTCCTATAAACTTAAAGTATATAATTAAAGGGTTTTAAATCCCACATTAAAAAGATATTATGTTTTTTTTTTAAATTGAAATATTTAAATCAAAAGGTTTTTTATCTAACATTAAGAAAAAAAAAATTTTTCTTGTGAACATAGACTATATATATGAAAGGGTTTCAAATTCCACATTGAAAAAATAATTTTTTTATGGAAATATAGAGTATATATATTAAAGGGTTTCAAATCCCACATTGAAAAACACATAACTTTTTCTTGTGAACATAAAGTATATATACAAAAGAGTTTCAAATTTCACATTGAAACAATAATTTTTTTTAAAAAAAACATAGAATATATACATTTAAGGGTTTCAAATCCCATATTAAAAAAATAAAATATTTTTCTAATATTTATATAGTAAACTTTAAAAAGTGTTAATAAACAACTAAAAAAATCTAAAAAAAAGGGTATAAGAGCAAAACTACTGACACGACTAAAAGATTGATGTCTTCCCAAGTGTAGGAGTGTTGAAGTAATAAATAACCCGGTAAGACCGGGGTCGAACCACAGGGAGGTTAATTGTATAAATTATAAACAACAACAATAGTAACAATAACAACAATAATAATAATAGTAGCAATACTACTACTAGTAGTAGTAATAGTAATAATAATAACAACAACAATAATAATAACAATAATGAAGAAGAAGAAGAAGAAAAATTGATGAGAACTTTGAGATAAAAAATTAAAGTAAGTATTAAACAACGATAACAAACAATATCAAGGTTAGAGGATCCACTAATGATATGTCAAATAAGTATAGTATAAACTCTTATTATTCAATTAAAAACCACATACAAAGAAGATTTCAATCAGGTTATAGATTGTTAACATAATTACATTAGTCATCTTATTCAGTTGATGTTCATACTTGTAAATTTTGTCAAACATTCATGATTATAACTTATGTTGACAACAAATCAAGTTCTTTTCATAGTTCCGATGTCGATTATACCATACAGTATGGGCTATGAAAGTGTCAAGCATTTGTACCAATTGTTATACAACATAAATCAAGATTAGTCATTTAGCAAGCAAAGTATTAAAAAGTGAACAAGATAACAAATATAAAACATGTTAGTATTAAACATTAAAGTCCATATTAAGTTTATACTATACTTATTCTTACACCATTATTGTAACTTTTTCACCTTGACATAATAAACTTAACTAGACATAATGAAAGAAAGAAAAATAAATAAACAAAATAAAAACATAAGTAAAATAAGAGTTAACAAAAGAAAGGAAAGGAAAGAAAAGGTATAAACATCATATTAATGAAAGTAAAGCATAAGCAATACAAAAAATACAAAGAGAGAAAGCAAGAGCATGATTTTGATCTGGACACCAAGATGCCTAAATGCATGGCAAATACCTCCTTTTATAGGCCAAAATTGGGAACTATTGATTTGATGACTAATTAATGAGTAAGTGGCCAACTCTTGACTTGGTGACAATCTTTATCTTCTTTTGTCTACCCAAAACATCATTGCTAATGTCAAAGTTGAAACCACTTGAAAACATGAAAGTTGTAGAAAATTGTCTTACTTTTCTTGTGTAAAACATTTAGATCATTTCGACTTCTAGAACTCTAGATATGGCTAAAATACTGAACAGTGCTCGGGCTAGAGGACAAATTCGAACTTCTTTGTTGTTGCTCCAATTTGAACTTGAAAATGGCATTTTTAGATCTTGGGCTCTATATAAAAGTTGTAAGCCTATGTCTTACCTTTCCATCCATATAAAGTAGACCTAAATATGCGATCTATAACTCTAGATATGTTCCAATTACTAAATAGTGTTCCAATTTGGACTGCACCGACATCTCTTTTCTAAGTTTGACCATCTCTTTGTCCTTTCAATTTCAGTTCTTAAATTCATCAATTAATCCTTTCATTTATGTTATAGGTCTATATTTAAAATGAACATTTATCATAAATTAAAGGTATCTTATATTATTAGATATATTATTATAAAACATGCTTTAGTTAAGGAGTTATTAATACTTCAAGTGTAAAATGATGATATAAAACCTTGATAAAAACATACTTTTAAGTATCAATCACACCTCCCCAACTAGCTTATTACTAGTCCCTAGTAATCAAAGTGTTAAAATAGAAAAATACTTTGCAAATTCCATAAAGCAAGGTAGTTATCATTTAACTTCCATTAATCTATGAAGATAAACAAACTCTTGTTAAATTTATATACATGCTCAATACCTCTTAATAAGATATTTATAAACCTTTTTTTGTGCTCAATGTATCAACACATAATTATGGAGCTTTTCTTAGAAGAAAACAAAATTTTTGTTCTAAGGTTTAAGGTTAACTTCCTTGGGTTGGGATTATTGTTTTTGTCTTCTTCTTCTTTTTTTATTTTAATATATATACATATAATTTAAAACACTATACATCTTTAACCCATGTAACGAGCTTTCAGCTAATGACTCCCAAACTAGTTGGTCTTAGGGCATTAGGTGTTAAAACACCTCTACAAGCTTAGTAACTCGGGTCACGGATACTGATATGTAGATAGTGAAATGTTTGATTCCCTTAAGCTTTTGTCCTCAACCCATGTAACAAGCATTGGGCCAATAGCTTCAAAATCAGTTGACTTTAGGGTATTAGGTGTTAAAACACCCCTTCAAGCTTAAATGCTTAGGTTAGGGAGGCTACGAAACCAAACTTATCTACATTATTATTATTATTATTATTATTATTATTATTTTAATTATATACTATCCCTTTTCCTTAATTGTTACCTTTAACAAAAGAACATAAATAACGTAATAATTCAATATGCAACCCACAATCATATGTTAAAGTGTGTGTGTAAATTAAGGTTTAAGAATACATGTTAAATAAGTATATGACCAGAATTAAGTGATAACAATGCGAGAGTTTGTAAATCTAAATATTTCAAAAGGTATTATGATAGACTTTGTTACGAATGATTACTAAGATAGGTCTCAAGAGTCATAAAAAGTTCTCCTTACTCTGTCATCATGGTAACAACAATTTTGCATATGCTTTATGAAATAGAAAACATAGTTTTTTTTTAGCTACTACTCTCTCTCCCTAACTAAAACGAGACATTGTTCTCAATGTTTAAAGATAGAAAGATAGAGTATAGAAGATATCACCTGAAATAACGAACACTGACAAACCTGAAACATACTAAAACAAATATAAGAAACAATGATTAGTACTCAAAAGCGTATTTTTATCATGGTTTTATATCA
>SRLM01003424.1:0-51453 GCA_015708895.1 Populus ilicifolia
TGAACAGTGCTCGGGCTGGAGGACAGATTCGGGCTTCTTTGTTGCTGCAATCATTTGGACTTGAAAATGGCCTTTTTAGATCTTGGGCTCCATATGAAAGTTGTAGGCCTATGTCTTACCTTTCCATCCATATAAAGTAGACCTAAATCTGAGATTTATAGCTCCAGATATGACCCAATTACCGAACAGTGTTCCGGTTTGGATTGCACCGACATCTCTTTTCTAAGTTTGATCATCTCTTTGCCTTTGCAATTGAAGTTCTTAAAGTCATCAATCAATCCTTTTATTTATGTGATAGGCCTGCATTTAAAATGGACATTTACCACAAATTAAAGGTATCTTATATTATTAGATAAATTATTATAAAACGTACTTTAGTTAAGGAGTTATTGATACTTTAAGTGCAAAATGATGATATAAAACCATGATAAAAATGCACTTTTGAGTACTAATCAATAGACTATGAATCGTCCATTTTTTTATTTAAAAAAAATAACAATGTTTCATTATTTGGCTCAAACTCTAGCGACTAAAAGTGAGGTTTGGATTTTGTATCAAAATAATTTATTTTTAAATTATTTTCATTTAAAATAACTTAAAAAAATTATAGGAAAACTATTTTAACCCTAAAACATTATAAAATTGCTTCAAGACAAAAAAAAAATTAAATTAGTTTAAAAAAAAACTGAAGTTGGATTTATTTTTTTGATAAAATAAAAATTCAATCATTTTGATGGAAGTCCATTTTTTGGATGAATATATTGACATCAATATTTATTTTTTTAGCTATCAAAAGATAACTTACCAAATGTTTTTTTTTTATTTTTTTTATGATTTTTTTCTCAACCCATTGACATCAAAACATAAATAAAATGAAGTTTAGGATCTAAACATAATAACATAAATAGATCAAATATATAAAAATGTTACACTTTAATGATATTTGCCTCATAAAGAATAAAGATGAAATATAAAAGAAGCAAAGTAGAATGAACAATTTCATTCATAATATTTTAAGATAAAACCCACAATAAAAGTGGGTTCTTATTTAGACTCTTTTTTTTTATTGTAATGTTTTAATTAAAATAGAAATAGTATGAGCCATTGTCATAATCGTTCAAGGTTTTCATTTTTAGGCCGAACCAATCATAAGCTCTCGAGAATTTTGTTGGCAAGTCCTTAATTAGGATTTATAATTTCTGCCACTTTACAGCAACTTAACATGCATTATATCATACTCTTTCTACGCTGACCTTTCACTTTGTGGATTAATGCATAACACTCGACTGTATAGCTCCTAGATTAGTGGTAGTCGAAGGAAGTAAAGTCTTCCAAACTGTCCTCCCTCGAGAGGGGTTGCTGCGAGTTACGTGGAAGCATCAATTAGGTTTTAATGTCTAGTTCAACTTTAAAAGATTTGATGCGATTTGGATTATGCACCAGACAAGCCATTGTTGGACTTTTTTCAACAAATTTCCAAGCTAGGCCCGCTCGAAAACTGTTGACAGCAGCCTTGAACAGGTGTTCAAGCAACAGACTTTAAGAGACAACTTTTTCCAAGCTTCCCAATGGGCTTGAAAGTGTGCAGCCCAAATGAGATCTTGATAAATAACTTTGAGATAATTATGACACCAGATTTGAGGGGGTCTGATCTTAATTTCACTTCTTCTTCTTTTTTTCAGCTGGGATCAAGAGACGGAAAGAGCAAAATCTTCCATATTTCCCAATTCTCCAATGAAGTAATAAAAAAATTTTCCTTAGATCGATCTGCCAGTGAGAGAACAATGTGTCGATACATTCAAGCTGAGCAAAGCTTACCACACAAACTACGAAAGAAAAAGAACCAGTCACCGAATTTCATATCTGCTGACTTAAATAAATCCCAACACTTGAGGTAATCTTATTTCCTTAAACGTTGTTGTAAATGAGCGTTGTGTATTTTGGCTGCTGGGTCTTCTTGTCTGTGGTCATGGAAGCTGACTCTTAATTGTTTTATTTGGCTGTTTATTCTTCTGATGTTTTTGAGCCTACGAGCCGTTGGCAGGAAGGAAACAACGGTGAGATTTCCATGAAAAAATGACTACGAGACGGGATGTTCAAAGGACAAGAATATGAACCGCGGTTCACGGTACTGGAGTTTACTCCAATATCAGAGCTTGATGCTTATATGGATGTATATTGTTCTGAAGCTGGACATTTGAATGAATTTATTCTCTCCGGTCGGCAGTACGACTCTTTCCTCAATGATGTTGCACATGATGGAAAGTTGCATTGGTACAACGGAAGTGATGTTGTCACTTATGATCCCTTTAATGATGGTCGAACCATTTTCATTAATGGATCTGAAATTGTACTCTCACGGTCTGACCCTTGGATCAATCGTAGTGAATGTCTTGGGGTATGCCAGGGGTTTTTGCGATGCATGCGGTTGGAATATGCAACTGTTGGCGGTGATGGCGATAATTTGAGTGCTTAGGAGCTCAATGACTATGAGAGTAGAAGAATGATCTTTACACGCAAAATCTTCTTTCACAACATGATCTTCAAGGACCAGATCCTTGCCATGTTAGCATGGCATCATTGAGTACGTTCTCTCCAAAGGCAGCAGTTTTCCACCCAAACGATAAGGACGGTGGTGTGCTTATTCCTTTCTCCCACCTTCATCTTGTGCAATATCCAAAGCGGAGACTTGGAAATCAACACTCCATATGAATACGAAGGATACTCCTGTACAGTCTTGCCAATTGCTCTCCCTTGGTGGCCAACAATGCCGATCTCTAGTGATGCAGTAACTTTAGTTTTATGTCCTCTCTTTTCTCTTAAGTAGCAACCAACAGGTGTATTAATTTTATCCTGCTGATTTATGAATTGAGGTTTCTACGATGATTTATTGTTAGTCTTCTTTTAGTACCAAGTTTCAAGACACGGGGAAAATATTTATTCTGTTATAATCGGTACTAGGAGCTTAGTTCGACATCCATATTCAAATTGTGTTCTAATTCTTCTCCCTTGGTAGATTCTGCGGCATTCTTCCAGTTTCATGCTAATGCGATTGTAAACTTCTCTGTTGGTTTCTACACTGATTATGTTTGCGAATTATCATTTTTAAGATGAGTATCCGAAGCCAAATCCACAAATTGATGTGCTATTAGACATCCTAGCTGTTAGCATATATTTTCAGCTCCCTTATTCCCCTTACCAGGATTCACAGGCTTTACAAACTATTGTAAAATATCTCAAGCTCTTGTGTTTTCAGAGTCCGTTGGCTGGATATGGTCACCTTCTCAATACTTCCACGGAACCTTTCGTCTGTTGATTTTCATGACGATAGGTTTTTCACCTTCTCAATAATTCCCATACTTTCAGCAACCATTCATTGCGAGAATTCAGAAATTCCAACTCTTACCACTGTTACAATGATGCGCTCCTAGAATCATGAACAACAGGAGTAAAATCTATTATATTTCGCTCGGGGTGAAATTCCAGATATAAACATCGTACTAAACATATACCCCTTGGGTAATAAGAAAATCTCAGGCACTGTTTACTAATATGCTAGCCAAAAGAATTTTCTTACGTTGTATAAAAATATGTGATCGTCTGAAAGACTTTATCCACTAATGAAGACAGGGGTGTGGTTTTGCTGGACAACTTGGCAGTAGCCAATATCAGCAATACCCTTACTTTTTGCAGCAAGTGGATTTCAGATGTTGGTGTTAAGCTGGATGCCTCTCCAAGTTTTGATTTCTTTCTCTGTATCATAGAAACAAATTAAAATTTGCTGTTGCATTGCATAATTTAAACCAAATAGCCTCATTTCAAATAACATCATCCTCTCATGCAAGGTCCAAAATGGAGAGTTGAAATTCTGTGGAACGGTTCCTAATGAGGATCATGGCCACGCATGTCGAGGATGAAGACATTTTAAAATTCTCAAACCTGAATCCCTAGTACACTTGAACTTCACGGCACACGCAGCTCACAAAAGTTCACAATTTGACACACAAAACAAAGATCAAGGTACCTATTTACTTATGGAATATGTCTAGTTTTGATGGGTAAAGCATTGATTACAATCCTAATCCTACAAGTCCATATGGATTTTATTGTCTATGTCCTTAATTAGGATTAGAATTTGAGACATAACATGATGTTAAGACTTGACGCTGTTTCAATCATACTCTAGAAGTCTTGTCGCAATCTAATTCCCAGTTCCACTCCTTCTAGGCTGACCTTTCACCGTGTTGATTCAGGTACAACGGCTCCTAGATGATAATGGTTTGAAGCTTAGTGCGTGTGAAAGGAAGCAAAATCTTCCAAACTCTCCAACCTCATTGGCAATGATTCTAATGGAGTTAATAGTATCTTATTGATCTGCTGCGAAGCAATTCAAATCCCAGGGGCAACATGAACAATTCAAACAACGCGACAAAAGGGAAGAAAACGCCTCAATTCAGTGTCGTGACTTGAACAATCCCAACATCTGCTGTAAAATCAAAAGCATAACCGCCTTCTCTTTCAATAACTTCGGGGTGATACAATCACTTGATCATAAGAATTTTTGTTTAGCCCAAAAGGCCAAAATCATTTGCCATATTGATATAAAACAGGCATTGGATATAGAAAATTCACGTGAACTATACAAAATGTATGCCTAATAAAAGAGCTACGTGCATATAGAGGAAGAGATTTACAAGATTTCTCACAATAATTAATAAGCCAGACGTCGTTGATCATCCATCATCACCTGTTCTGTAAGAAATGCTCACGGAGAGCGGTGCAGCATTGAGAAAAGGGACCCCTAGCCTTCATGAGCGGGAATTTAAAGCAACTATCTGCCTGAAAGTGTCCAGGCCAACGTTAGTCACAACGGAAATAAAGGCGGCCAAAAGAGCAAAAGTGCCGTTACTACAGAGGCTGCGCCAGCAAGAAATTGCTGTTGAACCACACCTGAAGATGAAGCACCATGGCTTCGGCTGTACATCGTAGTCTTGTTCACAAGTGGGAGCTCCACCCCATCTTTTCGCAATGCCAGGAATTTCTGGCTGGAATTTAAAAAGGAAATACATGAAGTTTCCTGATACAGGGCTCCTTTTCAGCGTAAAATAATCAACTGAAAGTGGTTTAGCCATTAATTGGAAGCCACAGCATTCACATTTACATCTACAACGTGGATTGTTGCTTCTAAATGATCCAATCCAACCCTAGGTTGACAAAGATGGTAACTTTTCTACAGAGCATGATGGATAAAACTGTTCTTGTTTGCTGTCAATGTCGCAAACAACAAACATGATGAAAGAACTTTGAACAGCATGAAAATGATCCCAACAGTATCGTAAGGTAGATAAGGATGATGTTTTAATAATTCACGTTGATAAAATTTAAGCTGAATAACAATTCTATGAAAAGTTCATCAAAAATAAGTAATCCTCCAGTTCAACCCTGAACAACAACACGACAAGGACGATCTTTAGAGTACAGGTAGACTAACATGTTTGTTTCAAAAAATATTTTCAACTCAGAAGTCAATTGTTCGAATGCAACCAGACTAATTTCCATGAACCGTCGATGGAGACAATTCTACCACCGCATTTTCTTTCCAAAATGATTGCTCCATTATCTTGTCAACCACTCACTCGGACTTTAGCAGACATTGACCATGATCCGTTGACTAATTCTAGCATATCATGACTAATCCAAATTCACATGCCATCGTTGTTTTTTTCCTGGTTAGTTAACTGAGGAAAATCATTATTGGTTGCTAATAAATTGTGTCGTTTCAAACAGTAATTCGGTCCATCATTCATCACAATCAGTCCTCAATTATAAACTCCCTAGCTACTAATCATATCCACAAACACAAATCCGAAATTTCTTGAACTTGACAGCCTGTCAACCCACTAAAATTACTCAACTATCCTCAAGTAAACATAAGATCATCAAACAATATGAAATCATTTATAAAGTTAAATTAGTAAATTTACCTGGTATAAGGCAATGGACAAAATATGATATCGTAGTCTGTAGCAGCACAGGTGTACGTGCTGGTCTTGTCATCATACGCGTAGCTATACGAGCGTGGGCAAGCATGTTTAAAAAACAAGGAATACACGGATGGTCCACATGTCTCGGGCGTAGCATACCCCTCACTGCAACAAAATCTCGGATCACCAAACGCTTCACAAGCGCTTCTACATGCCACCGCACCCTTGCCGCCTGCCGCGGCGGACAACCTCAATTCCTTCGGACACGCGCCATTCAAGTCAATCAAGCACCCCGTCGCGCCACAACCTCCGCGTGTCACTTTCTTAGGGATAACCAGCATAGGTAAATTATAACCGTCCACTAAGCTGACATCATAAAAATCTAACCCATCAGCACCGTTCAAGGTAAACTCCGCCAACGTGGCAGGTGGTTGGGCCCCGCTACCTAAACACTCAACCTTACCAGACCCACAGTCACCAGTGAGACATGAAAATTTGCCAGTCCGATCTTGGGAACAAAAGGTCCGACCCCAGACCCGACCGGACCAAGATCTTGGAATCTTAACTGTTCTTGATTTACCGCTGTTGAGGTAAAACCCTGTAGTAGGGAGCTGTGCTGTCCCTGCGCCAGATAGCAAACCAGGCCATATGGTGTGCCTACACTTGTTGATGAATTTGAAAGTAATCGGTTCTACTCCTGCAAGAAGAACCAAGAAATCAAGAAACTGGATTAGTTTTAAAATTGGAAGATCAAAAACGAAAATGGGTTCTTGAAGTTAACTAGTAAATTACCAGAGAAAGAAGAGAGGGAGATGAGAGTGAATAGAGCGAGAGAGAGAGAGAGATGATCCATGAGAGGTTGAGGAAGATCAAGGAGAATGGTGAAAGGAAAGGTTTTTTTTTGCGTTAGAGAGTGACTAAAGAACTTCACTTTATTTCTTGTCAAGGGTGTGAGCTTGAGCTTTGTTTTGTGTGGTCATGGAAGTTGACTGTTAACTGTTTAATATTTGGCTGCTTAGTTTACATTTTTTTTCTGGTGTTATTGGGCCTGTGGAAACTGTTACAGGTGGTAGTGGTGGGCGGTAATCTCTACACTCTGGGCCGGTTAGGTGTTTCAAATGCCGAGACTCAAGGCCCGTTTGGCATCAACATCTTTTAAAAAAGTATTTAATAGTTTAATACATTGATAATAATTATTTTTTAGATTATTTTTTAATAAATTAAAATTATATTTATTTTATTTTATTTTTTAAAATTTATTTTTAATATTAACATATAAAAATAATTAAAAATAAAAAATAAATTAATTTTAAATAAAAAATATTCCTTTAAAAAACATTATTTAAATCGCAATTTCATACAAAACTTAAGCCTTTTATTCTAGTTTAAATTAAAATATTTAAAAATAAATTTTAAAAAAGAGTTTAGCAAAGGATATCATGATTCATTCTTTGTTTTTCAGAGATACTAATGTTTATTTTCAGAGATTTGTGCTTCATTTTTTAGAATATTTGATAACCGATAATGGGTTCAAGGAATTTATTGAGGGTTTTTTTAATTAAATATAAAACTATTTATTGAAATTGAGTACAGTGGTGGACTAGACTGATAACATAAATATATTGAAATTAACACATTGTCCTTAGATCATATCCTGTCAATTTGTGTTACATATTATTTGATTATTTTTATATTTAGATTTTTTTAAAATATTTATATTTTTAAATAAAAAATAATTTAAAAAATAATCATTATCCTGAACACTTGTTTAAAAATAGGATTGTGGTTATTTTTTAAAATATTTTTTATGTTTAGGTTGAGATATATAAAATAATTTTTTTATTTTTAAAAAATTATTTTTAAAATCAACACATCAAAACAATTTTAAATATATAAAAAAATTAAATATTTTTAAAATAGATTCACACCTTCTTCCCGGACAACTTCTAAGCGAGAAGTCAAGCTTCCAAGCAACTTATAGCAAGAATTCAAGGGACGCAAAGGAAACCAACAAGACCATGGCTGCTTGAACAGACAAAAAACCCATATTAAATATATCCCATTTTGTATCAAAATCATTCATGTGGGAACGTTTTAAGGTATATCTATTAGATCCTTTGTTCAATCAACGTTCAGTAATCGGGTTTCACTTCCCTTGCAAACAATTCCTCGTTACACACGCACGAAAAAAGAAAACGTTAATTCTTGTGAGAATTACATGGAAATAGAGACCGTCGAGGCACTATTAATGCCAATAATCTATCACGGAGTATTGATTGGAGACTGTAACTCCGGTCATCGGTAATCAGTGAGCCGGTGTTATCTGTCATGGTTTCAGTTTTAAGTGGGCAGTTTGAACGCTAGCTGAATAATGGTTTGAGCAAAGAGGGAATAAAGCCATTTGGGCCAGGCTATAGAGTCGGCGATGGGCACTCCTCTTAACTACTCGGACTCTAAGCCATCAAGTTTACGTCAATTTCTCTCTAGATTGCAAGCATGCATGTGATGAGTCCTAGATAGTAAACTCCAGGATTAGATGACCAATGAGTTTGCTTAACATGTCAGGTAAATTTTTTTATACTCAGAAATTTAGGTGAAGTTCGTAATTAAAAAATTATTATGAACGCATTACCTGGAGGATGATGAATTACCTATCAAAAAATATAATTTTCAAGAAGTTGAAAATGGACGTGTAAAGGATTATATTAGAGTACTTTGATGATTAAAGGAAAAGGAAAAGTTACTAATATGAATTTTTGTAAATTGTAACCATAAACATCATAATGACATTTGAAGATGTAGTTGATTTGTGTTTGAAAACTATATTTTAGAAGGTAACAATAATAATAATGGTCAAATATAAAATAGTATTATAAGTGTGACGGTATAAAAGTAATAATGACAATTTAATTCTAACTTGATAAACAGTTATTTTATCCTGTAGATAATGATATGATATAAATATTATTAAACTTAATCCAAATCTAAATAAATTGGTATATTACTATTGAAATGTTTAGATATTTATATCATATTTATCATGTTTCGGTTATCTATAGTACATGTTATTTGATTATTATTTAATATTTAATAAAAAATAAAATAGTAATATATATTTTTAAAAAGTGTGTGTCTGTGTGTGTGTTTAAGAGAAAGGGAAAGAAAAGGGAATGTAGAGTCATATCAAAGGCCAAGAAGTTCTAATAAGACACAATGAAATACTTTCTTGTGCTATGGACCCAAAATGCAGCTTTAATGGGGTAAGAAAAGGGGCACGGAGCGAACAAGCCACTGGCTCTTTCGATATAGGATTCTTTTATTCTAAAAATTGCTGCCAAAATGGAGGCCATAAAGGGCAGTTTGCATGATGGTGTTTGTTGATTAATGGACTTGAAATCGATGTGGGCAGCTGATGCTCAAGTGATGGAGTTGACCACGATTAGAAATCATCAAATCAACAAGGGCAGCATCATGCCAAGTCAATGTAGTATCTAATCTCATGCCTCTTTATGTGCCTAAAGACAAACAAAGGTATGCTTTTTCTGATAAAAGAAAATCAAAACTCATAAAAACTGTTCATTGTAGGAGTTGGAGGCCTGAAGTTTGAAAACTGGGGACCTCAATCATTGCTGAAGAGGAATTATATGCAGAATTCTTCAAAGAAAATCTCTCCACATCCGACCTAAACAAAAAAAACCAAGAATTAAACCATGTGGTCGCCAAGTGGTAAGGACTTGAAATCAAGGGGTTTGCTCCCTCTATGATCTCAGGTTCGAGTCGTTGGTTGCTCATATGATGGCCACTAGAGGCTTACATGGTCGTTAACTTCAGGGCCCGTGAAATTAGTCGTGGTGCGCGAAAGCTGGTCCGGACACCCACGTTAATCTAAAAAAAAAACCAAGAACTAGAAGAGAGGTCATTGGATGTGAATATCCAGGTAGCTGATTATAGAACATAATATCTTGTCTAAGGTGGCATCCACATCATTGAGAGAGGATTAATGTTTCAAGTTAATCGATGATTATGATTAACTTTCCCCTAACGAGAAACAAAGCCGTTATGTTTTGTATCCTTAGTGCTGTGAAAATCACAGCATAGGATGATTATTGTTCATCAGATGTTATAACTTTAGCACGAAGTATCACCTTTGTGATTCATTTGCTTTTTGCAGGCATGGCGTGCTAAATTCCATAACATGTCAATTCTAGATCATCAGTTAGCTTGTCTGCGTGTCCATTATAAGGATGGTTTGAGCCTGAAGTGCATTTTGGAAAATTTTACTGTCCTAACCAAAATTATCACAGAAAATCCAATGATACATCTCTTGTCTAATGGCCCCCCAATTTAGTGACTACAACATACATTTCAAGGCACAGTTTTAGCACAATCAGCATGCGATGTCCATACATGGTGTTAGTTTCAATTACAAGACATTACTGGACCCTCCATCTTCCTTTGTCTCAAGTGCTCGATCTATCTGTTTGAGAGAGAGCCCTGGAGCAGCTTGTGAGATGAAAATTATTTCACACTTCAAAACAGTGTCTCATTCCATGTGATTTGGTAGGTTCCACAATTTTTCCCTGAAAATAAATATTCTGGTGACATCATCTTACTTCTCTGGGGCAGGGAGTAAATAAAAATTACTGCTGCACGCAAGACTGTAGATGTTAAACTAGCTACAGCTTAACCTCGAGAAATGATGCCGGCAAATGGTCAAGAGCCTTCACCATAGCTCCCATAGACAAAGCGAATCCAAATTCATTTGAATCAAATATAGACAGACACATCAGAGATTATAGTCTCTGTACATTCGAAATGCTTGGATGTTCTGATGGAGGACAAAGATGACGCTAAATGCAAACAAGCATGCAACAGTATATGGTGCTTGGCACCACACACCATTGGTCAAAGGAGACACAGTCCACAGAGAATGTTTCTGGTCCCAGTTACTCGAGAGCATGACCTCTATCACGAATTGATAAATATGGAGCCCCAGCAAACCCCATGAATATGTTCCACAACATCAACACAACAAAGCTTTTTTTTGCACCTGTAGATGTCATGCCTTTTTCTTAATAATTTCAGCAATAGGTGGATGGGTATTTTTTTTCTAATTAATATATAAAAAGACAAAATAATCATGATGTTTAATCATGAGATGAAAGGTAATCAATAATCTCTCCAGGTGACTCCAAATTCAAAAGGAAGGGGCTGGTGAAGAAAATACTCTTCAAGGAGGAGTGGAAAATATACAGTAGGGATTTTGAGCATAATTCTTTGGTACGTCAAATAATTATTTTTCTCTTTCGTTTTCTCTAACACCACACCTCCTGTCACTTTTTAAAAAAGAATGCAGTGCCATGGTTCAGCACACTGTTTTTCTCTCTCTTTTTTCACCTTTTTCTCTCTCGATTTTAATCCCTGTTCATCTACAGTGTTTGTACGAGCATGCATGCATGTATACACATGCTATAAACTCTGCACGCTTAGCAAAAGGTTCAAAAATACAAGACATGTATATAGTTAGTGTACGTAGTTATGTGCTCTGTGGAAAGATCATGAGGTTCAAAATGTAATTATGATTGTATTTAAAAGTGTATTTTATTTAGAAATATTTTAAAATAATATTTTTTTTTATTTTTAAAAATTTATTTTATTATATCTGAGCATCAAAATAATTTAAAAATATTAATTTAAAATAAATAAAAAATTATTCTACATCTATCAAGTTGTCATCAGCTAGCTAGGCTTGAAGAGGTGAAGAGAATCTAAATGATGAGAAACGAGAAAAGTGTAGAGAAGAATGCAGTCAGTCAGTGAAGAATACTGGCAAATATCCAGAGAATTAGAACAATAAAATAAAGGAAGGCAGCTTCCAAGGGCAAATGATCTAGCAAAGCCTCCACTGGTTTTATTATACGGTCTGTATATATATTTGTCCTTGATGTTGAGGATTATACAAGTAAACAAGTCTCCATGTGAATAAGGGATTTTGGGGTTTGGGCTCAGAGAGAGAGAGAGAGGCTTCTCGAGTTTACAAAGCTTAGAAGGCCATGTGATAAAAGCAGCTTTCTTCGTCTTGTAAAGCGACCACGCCCGTTTGGCTGCAATCATGCGGTCTACCTTGTTATAATTTCTCTTCACATATTCCCTTGCTCATTTTCTTTTTTAATCTGGTCTTCTTTCACCCCCCCACCCTGCGCACCTTGTTCTTATACAAATAATTTTGTTTACACCACACTTGCTTGCTATTTACCGAAGTCATTATAAGTTATAGCTTAGTTAATTCAAGAAATTATATAGGATAATTCAAGTTAACTTAGATTAATTTAAAATAATATCATTTATTTTTTAAAAAAAATTAAAAAAATATTTTTTTAACAAATTACATTTTGATCTATATTAATTTTTTTAAAATTTTAAATTAAGTCATCAAATCAATCAAACTTAATCACTCGAGTTTAATAAGTGGGATTTCTACCTAGTAACCCTTATCAAAAACTTCTGCATCAAGTGGTGATGCAACCGGTACAAATAAAGAATTAGAAGGATTTTTATTCCTTTCTTTCTTGAGTGTGAAAATATGGAATATTTAAAAATAATGGTGCATCCATTCATGCATAGTACATGTGAGAAATCTTGTACCTTGTGCACAGTCCATGTGAAAAAATTATGTTTTAAAATCTGATCATCGTTGAACAATATTAGCACCAATGTGCCGACATGAAGTGGCCAAAATGCAACACCATGTAAGAAAAAATTATGGAGATTAAATTAACTATAGGTTAAACTAGGCGTGTCGAAAATGACAACGATAATCAGCTCGGGAAGCGTAGAGAACCACTCGTGCGGAGAAGCCACCCACGCTCTCCAAATAATTACGCTTTAGAGAAAAGCAATTGTGCTGTAGAAAACAAACAGAGTTAAGTTGATAGATTTTTGTAAAACTAATACTAACAAGCAATGCTAATACTACGAGGCTGAAACCGGCTCAACAAGTTAATCCAGTATCCGATTAATTCAGGTTTAACTTATGGCGGGTTCTGAAAAATTATGTAGGAATTAACTTAATTAAATCGGGTATAATTTCACAAGTTAATCAAATCAACTTGGTCAATATGTTTTTAAAAATATTCAAACTAGTATTAATTTAATTTTCTTAGACTTGAATTAACCGGTCTAACGTACAAAATCAACTTAATAACTCTGCTGACTATATGATAATTTTAGATCAACTCATATGTACTGCTGTTAACTTAACCTCTAAACTAATCTTAGAGCTTAATTTTAGTCAAATAGATCATAATTGCCGATTTGCCAAGATTATGAAGAAAAACCAAAATAACAAAAGGGGCTCGAAAACCATTATATTTCTTCAAAAAACGCAAGAACTTTAAAGCTCCAAAAAGTTGATTCTACCCTCTTCCCAAAACCCCGGTTATCTAAAATACCTTTCAAACACAGCCTTTCCCACCCCTCATGAACTCCTCTCCTGTCTTGTATAAATAGCACCACTACAATATGCTTCTCTTCACTTCCATTTCCAATCTCAAAAGCCCTTCTTTACTGTTTACACGCTATCTTTAGCGGTGCTTGCTACTACTATATAAAGTCACCACTCGAATTAATAACGAGTGACAAGTAAGTGAGAGTGAGAGAGAGGAGGAGCCAATGGCCACCGATAAGGTCGTGGAGACAGTGATGGTAGGTAACTATGTGGAGATGGAGACTGAAGGGAAGCCTAAGGACATGAAAGCAAGGTTTTCCAAGTTCTTATGGCATGGTGGTTCTGCTTATGATGCTTGGTTTAGCTGTGCTTCAAATCAGGTTAATTTTCTTTATTCCCTACAAGCTTTCTTTCATAGTTATTGGAAATTAATGCTTTTCTTAACGAGTTTGCTTGTTTTTTCTTCTTTTTTTTCCCAGGTGGCTCAAGTATTGCTAACATTGCCTTACTCATTTTCTCAACTAGGGATGCTATCAGGCATCTGCTTTCAGCTCTTCTATGGTTTGCTGGGTAGCTGGACAGCTTATCTAATCAGCGTACTTTATGTAGAATACAGAACAAGAAAAGAAAGAGAGAAGGTGGATTTCAGGAACCATGTCATCCAGGTTAGTTGATTACTCATTTCAACTCTATACAAAAAGTACAAGACAAAATTTTCGTATACTCCTACAACTTGTTAATCCATGTCCTAACACGGGTTACCATGTTTTTCTGTGTATTAATTTTATAATTCTCAATACAACAGTGGTTTGAAGTTCTTGACGGGCTCCTTGGAAAGTATTGGAGGAACGTGGGGCTGGCTTTTAACTGCACTTTTCTTCTGTTTGGATCTGTAATTCAACTCATAGCTTGTGCAAGGTGATTGGGACTCTAAATATGAAACCTGCCCCTTCTTTAACTCTTGCTTTTAACTTTTTCCTCGTTCAATTTCAATAAAATATGGGACTCTCCACAGTAAAGAATCACCAGTCTGACCATTGGGTTTCTTTAATTTTTCTGCAGCAATATATATTACATCAATGATAATCTAGACAAGAGGACTTGGACTTACATCTTCGGGGCTTGTTGTGCTACCACAGTGTTTATTCCTTCATTTCACAATTACAGAATCTGGTCATTCCTTGGCCTCGTTATGACTACTTACACTGCTTGGTACCTCACCATTGCTTCCCTCCTTCATGGCCAGGTAATTGGCTTTACACTTACCCCATTTTAATTTATTTGTTCTTGACATGCTTTAACACCATTTTAAATACCAAGTACGATACAAAGAATGCATGGATTTTCATTCAATAGAACCATGACACGTTTCCCATCACCTTAGGACAACCTGTCCTTCACATGTTCGTTGTCTTTGAACTCTACAAGACCAGATCCTTGTTGTCCTATTTATCGTGTTGCCTTAAGCTCTTAATTAATATTATAATGTGTTAATGATGGTCATTAATGAGGTGATCATGTGTAGGTGGAGGGTGTTAAGCATTCGGGTCCAACCAAAATAGTGCTATATTTCACTGGGGCCACAAACATTCTCTACACATTCGGGGGACATGCCGTTACTGTGTAAGACAAACCTTGATTTATAATTCGTGTCTTCTACGTTATTTACAAAATTAATGTTTCTACTTTTCTTTGAATTGTGTTTATTAATGTCTTTGCATTTCAACTTGGCCATGAATAAAAGGGAAATAAGAATGAAATGTAAAAGGGATTGACGTCATTGTGAAAATTACGACTCCTTCACTTGCTAGGACATTATCTGACCAAGCGATCATCTAATGACCAACCTCTGTGTACGAGCTTTCATGGCTGATTTTTTAATACCCGAGTTGCCCTCCTTAGGCGTGGGAGGCAAAAGGTCTCTGTTTCACTGGGAACCCTACTACATGCTTTTTAATGTAGAAAGCCAATCATCTTTTTTCTATCTGTTGCTCCTGCTTTTATTATTGGAAGACGCCAAGAGGGGTCCGGTTTTATCAAAGATTCCTCCGTGTTAGATTTATGGTCGAGAGGTAAAAAAGTAAAAAGGTTAAAAGACAAGATTGTCCAATGCTTCCTTTATCTCTCCATTAAAGCAAAAGAACATTAATTTCAGATGTTATTGTTGTCCTAGCTAGAGCTTGTCCTCAAAAGCCTACAAAAATGATTACTGATGGGATCTAAGATCACCGCTCCTGTAATTAGGGTCTTCACTGGTTTACAAGTGGTGAACGAAATGGGATGCGGTAAGAACCAAAATAATTTTACCACTTAGTTAGGGTAAATTTAATACTTACCTAGGGCAGAAAGAAATATGAGGCTCGCAGAAGTATCATGTTAGTAAAAATGACAGTAGAAGAAAATCTTAGTTGCTAGTGTCCCACGATAGCGCATGATTCCCTTCCTTCTTTGGTTTGATAGAAATGTTATCATGAGTCCAGCAAATTTAACTAAAGAAAGGAGTTTTGGTGAGACAGGGAGATAATGCACGCTATGTGGAAGCCTCAGAAGTTCAAGGCCATATACTTACTGGCTACTCTGTATGTTCTGACTCTGACACTCCCTTCAGCAGCAGCAGTATATTGGGCATTTGGTGACATGCTTCTCAATCACTCCAATGCCTTTTCTCTTCTCCCAAGATCTCCCTCAAGAGACATGGCTGTCATTTTAATGCTCATCCACCAGGCATGCACATACATTTTGCTTATACGTATATTCATGCACAAATACATAAATAAATAAATAACAAAGTAGTATTTGTTTCGTGTGTTTGCAGTTTATAACATTTGGGTTTGCCTGCACACCACTATACTTTGTGTGGGAGAAAGCAATAGGGATGCATGAATGCAAGAGCTTGTGCAAAAGGGCTGCAGCCAGATTGCCTGTGGTTATTCCCATTTGGTTCTTAGCCATTATCTTCCCATTTTTTGGACCCATCAATTCCACCGTTGGATCACTCCTGGTCAGCTTCACAGTCTATATCATCCCTGCCCTAGCGTACATGTTCACCTTCAAATCATCTGCTGCAAGAGAGGTACTCTACCTTCTTTAAATTCTGCCCAGTAGCACTCCTTTACTATCCATCTCATCGATTCGTACTAAACTTAAACATGGAGAATGCCCAGCTTTTGTCAGATACCATGTTGTCAAGGTTTGACTGAACATAATCAGCGAAAGAATCAAAACTCGTTAATTAATGTCGACCAAAAGAATAATTAATTAGGGCTCATGGCAATGAGTAAACGGCAAGAAATGCAGATAGTAGCGTGTGGTCACAATCTAGCAGACCAGACCCGGAACTTTCTCCTAATCAGATAATGATATAATTAAGATCATGGTGTCCAAGCCATTGAATGCCATGAGACTTTAACATTTAAGCCATTCGAAAATGATATAATTGGCTTGCATAAAGGATGAGATATATGCTGCACCACCGAGGCAGAGTATCTAGCCGTACCTGATTCTTCATATCTTGTTTGTACTCTATTAAATTGTCTTGTCCTGATGGACCTTTTCTATTCCGTACAGATACGAAAATACGCGGGACCCTGAGGCCCCAAGAACCCTAATGATCCGATTCATTGTTGACCCAGTATTGCAATTTGGCCATTGTGTGACTCTGTTTTCTCTGCTTGCAGAATGCAGTGGAGCGACCACCAAAGTACATGGGGAGATGGGTAGGGACTTACGTGATGAATTCATTTGTGGTAGTGTGGGTGCTGATTGTTGGGTTTGGATTTGGTGGATGGGCTAGTGTTACAAATTTCGTACACCAAATTGATACTTTTGGGCTCTTCACAAAGTGTTACCAGTGCCCACCTCCAACAATGGCGCCATCATCATTGCCGCACCTAAATGCCACGGCAGCTCCTCCACCTCTCCACCACCCACACAACCTTACTCACAGCCCATGATTTTAGCCACTTCGAAGATTGCTAACTCCAAAGTTCTCATAGTCATCTGGATTCCACCCTTTGATCAAGGGCCTTTCCATCTCAGTCAGCTTGCTTGGTAGACCATGGACAGAGAGGATAAAAAGAATCACAATGTGATTGGCTAGTCAAAATTGTCATGTACTCATAAACATACAAATCCCATCCTATTTTCATCATAATTCTGTCTTTATCCTGCTTTAGAGAGTTGTTATGTGTTCTCAGAGAGGAAAAAAAAAAAAAAACGTCTGTATGAAATTTTTGAATGTGTACTTTTTAGCTATGAGATTCCGAAATGTTTAGCACCTGTCTTAGTCCAAGATTCTCCTTTTAGCCCTCGTCCTCCTTTTCAACGTTATTCTGCAAGAGTCAAGAAATGGTAATTAAAGGTTTTCTCACCCAATTAGAGATCTTAATTTGTGATGATGAATACTTAATTTATATTGGAAAATATCAGCAATACATCGTCACTTCCATAACATGCATGCAACGATGCCGAATAAATGGTGTGTTGGATAAATAAGATAAAAAATGATGTAGATATTGAATAGCCAAAGATATTGCTATTGCCTTCCAAAAATTTTCTGAAATATTTTTTTCTGGCTTTTGTTTTGTGATTGTAATTACTATTTTATGAATTGCATTAGAACAACAATGACAGTATTATAACATAACCTTTTTTTTTTTAGTTTTAATGATTGTAGAGTAGCTGATAAGAAAAGGATATAAATTGCCAAACCAATTTAAATTGATGTTTTTATTAAGACTAAGTCATTCTATGATTATTTTTTTTAATTTTTAGAGTTGATTATATTAGTTTGACCAGGTCACACATCAATCAAGATAAATCAATCAAGTTTTATTAAATCAATATAATTTTAAATTAAATTTGAATTAATTTTTTGATCATGAGCTTATGGATATACCTCTTGAGTCTGGTTTCATATTTATGGCCAAAACTGCACTATAATAATTCTTTTTGTGATAGAATCCTCATCCTTCCATCTATGAATTATTTTTATATTTAAGGGTTTGTTCAACAAGACCCTTCCAAAAGTTTATAAATTATCTGTTTTCTTACCGTTATACTTTTTTTAAACCCCCACCCCCCTATTTCACTCTAGCTCAACCTCTGTATACTGTTGTTACTAGAACTAAATAATTCATTAGGATGTGAGTACATTTGACATGATTTAAATCTTGATTAAAAAAAATCACTAAATCAGCCCATCAAGTGAGAATTTAACAGCACATCCTTCTTCAATTTTGGAGATAAACCACTCGAAAGATCCTTATCATCATCTACTATCCATGTTGCCTTGTCACATTAGCTAGTCCATTCTAAACTTCCATGGCAGTATTTAGTGTCGCCTTCAATTTTTCATCTCACTGCCTCATCAAACCTCTGCTTGCGCACCAACCCCATGGAGGGTGCTTGGATCGATCGTGAAAATGACATGTCAGGCAAAGTCACGACCAGTCACTTTCTATGCAAACTATACCAAGCTCATTCCATGATTATAGCAGGTGGCTTGACCTGGTAGAATGCCAACCAGACAAATCCCTGGTGATTAAAAAGAAGAGAAAGATGGACGAATGACGTCAGGATTGAGGCTACTGTTGCTCCATTTTTTGAGTGAATAAGGCTGCTAGAACTATATGCCATGAAGTGTCTGATGTGGGAATCTAATAAAAATCTGCCACTATTTATAAAGGTTATAATAGCAGGGTCACAGAGTGCTCAAAGTTCCCTTTGATGACAGACCTCGATCCCTTTATAAGAGCATGCGACCTCCATGGAAAAAAAAAAAAAAAAAANAAAAAAAAAAAAAAACCAGCTTCATGTCTTTCTGTAAAGATTGCTTAGGTTCTTACATGGTTTCCTCCTTTATTCGAAAGACAAGAAGACAATAATGAACGTGAGGGAGACATGCTCTTTGGCTTAGTTTTTGCCTATCAAGTGATTTAAAAATAGTAAATCCAGTCATATTTAGTTTAATTATCGAGTTAAAATGTGTCTTTTGGCCCTCGAATTTACTTTTTTCTATTTTGAAATACCAACCAAAGATGAGTTTGGTTAAACTTACTCGGAAATACGTAAGAGGACATGAATAAAAACCCGGATAGAATCTCAAGCCCAATGAACGTGTAATATATATGAAAAGGTTTATCTTTTCCATTGTAAACTTTGGTTAATTTATTTATTAGCTACCCCATTTAACTACTTTCTTAATAAGCAGATCGGCCATCTTTAGAGCCAATCATCTAACCCTCTTAAGGAGATGGAGATGATTAAACATATTAAAAACTGAATTTAAGTCATACTTATTCATCATCCACCGCCTGAGGCAAGGAAAACATGAGATTAGAAGTTCAGAACCTTTATAAGGCAGCTAAATGTTCAATTGTTTGGAAATGGAAATATATTAAGGTGTGATAAAAACGAATCGAGTAGAGGGAAAATATGATGAAAAGTTGGTGAACAGCAATGTCAGAATCAGAAGAAAAGAGAGAAAGAAGATAACATAGAAAGAAGAGGAAAGATAAGAAATGTAGAAAATCTTCAGATCTCAACGTACTGTTTCCTGTCCGTCATTAACAGTATAACTTATATGCAAACACACCACTCCTAACTTCCAATTGGGTCAATGCAAAATGAAATGAACTCCAAATCTGAAGAGATATGATTGTGATTTTTTTCCATATGATTCATAATTAGACTGACAAGAGTGAAAAAAGAACTGAATTTTTTAGTTCCCTAGAAAGTCAACTTTCTCAATGGATGGGAAAAAAAAGATCTCTAAATCAGAATCTATTTGCTGTAAAAATCTTTGTGAAACCCGTTATTCAGTAATTCGTGGCCAGGTAAATGCTAACTAAACTCACCAGGCATAAGGGGTTCTGCAGTAAACTATATTTTTAAGGTATGAATACTAAGTATTTTCAATCCTTGACAAGATTTATTCGCACCAAATTTGATTTTTTTTTTTTTGTGGCAATTCATATATTCTGAAGTGCGTGATGCGTGATGGCTAGTGTATCTGTCCATCTGTCTAGGCAAAGAAGAAAACACATCTCAAGAATGTGCAAGCAAAGCTAACAGCCAGCCCACTTAATCCAGAAACTTCATCTCTCGAGGTATGAATTGATCGGCAGTCCGGTAGGCAAATGCCATGGCAATTATTCTCCCAATGATACGTTGTTGGGTTTATGAAAACCCAGTCCTCAAGACCCAAAAGCCCAGCAAAGGATTTGAAGACCGAACTTGGGCCCTTCCAAAATCACAACATTGACTTGATCCAAAATATCACCAAGCTCAACAAAGAGAATTATGCCTCGCAGTAAGGGAGACCTCCCCGGTGAGGTCCACAATAATTTGTGAGCATGGTTACCAATAATAAGCCCACCTCAGAGTTTTTTTCACCCTAACGACAACAGTGAATCATGACCAAGAGAACACCACACGTTACAGAGAAATGAAAGCGAACACCACGGGGCATGTATGGTTAGAAAGTGGCAGCCTCAGCAAATGTTCGTAGTTTTTTGTAGCATGTTCAGCATTTGGAAGGACGCCTCCACATGCCACTCAAGATTGGTCAACACATTTATTTCATGACCAAGAACCAGTGTATTTTGGTCCCCATTCCTTCACTGCAAGGAAACCAAATGACGCACAGCAGTAAATGGGCAAATCCCACCACCAAGCTCACTGAATTGGTTCCCATTACAAATCCCATACCGATAAAGGCAGCTTGGTTGCAATTTCTCAGGTGGAGTCGAAGGTTCATTCTTCTTGCCATGAAACAACCCAGCAGGCCAGCACTGCTCCTGCAGCCCGTTTTCAATCCCACACACATAATCTAATGAAACTAATTAAGCATCATATCTAGGATTAGCGGCTAATCAAAGGAGTAAGTAGGATCTTAAAACGAGAAGACCACGAGTGGAAGGAAGCGTGCAACCACACAAGATGGTACTGCAAAACAGGGAGCTCCCATAATTGGTGAGCTTTGCATTATTCGAGAGCTTTATGCACTGATGTGGTTCAAACTTTCCAAGAGAGAGAGAGGGGAGTAGTCTAAATAGCCCTCCCTTCAAACCTGCAATTTGCGCCCACAAGACCAAATAAAGAACCAATAAAAATCTGAGGGCATCAGAAGTTGGTCTTTAAAGAATACAATTTCCCTTTCATGGCTCTTGAGAGTATAAAAAGCAATTTATCAAGCAAGATACAGAGATCAAGAAGCGTCACAATCTGAGGACAAAATAAAAAGATTAAGATGCCAATAGAGCATTGAATCAAACCAGCATGTATATTCATATATATTGTGTATAAAAACAGTGAGAGATTACAGCTTAGAACAAGATAATTGTTTCCTTCACCAAGATCCAATCCCTCTCTACTGCCCCCTACTACTTAAGACCTATCACCATCATACCGATTTGAAACCTTCTAGCAACTTGAAACCAGACAGACAGACAATCACCACCATTAAAAACCTTAAAACAACATCAAAACACTTGGATAGAGCAAGGAACCCATTAAGCCCAAACACTAGAATGAGTCACCGAGAAGACCACCTAAAAGACAACACCACTAAATGCAAAAGCAAAGGTAAAAGAGGTGGAAATAAATCAGTAAAGAGGAAGACTTGATAAAAATCAATTCTCCTTTTTGCTATTTCCACTCCATACCCTAAAATCAACGTCCACTATTAGGACACTCCCTGGCAAAATGGCCAGTACCGCCACAGTTGTAACACCCTCCTCCACCTCCACCGCCGCTTCCACCACCATACCTTCCACCACCTCCACCGCCACCGCCAGCTTGTGGACAGTCCCTGGCCATATGCCCCGACTCCCCGCAACTATAACAACCTCCACCGCCACCTCCTCCATACCCACCGCCACCCCCTCCGTATCCTCCACCACCACCTCCTCTCCGACCGCCGCCATAACCTCCACCCCCATACCCGCCGCTACCACCTCCATATCCTCCACCACCTCCGTAGCCTCCACCACCTCGGCCTCCGCGGCCGCCACCTCCGCCTCCATACCCACCACCACCATATCCACCACTGGATCGGATGCCCTGAACTGGGTTTCCACCAGGAGCAGTGACATTAGCAGCCTTAGTACGGCCATCGTCAGAGTTTTCAATCTCAAACTCAACCTCTTCGCCGTCTCCAAGGCTGCGATACCCTTCAGATTTGATGGAAGATTGGTGGACAAATAGATCATCACCGCCATCGTCAGGGGTTATGAAACCAAACCCCTTTTGGTCACTAAACCATTTCACCTTCCCTGTTTGCCTCTGATCGCTCATGGTGTTTCCTTGAAAACGAAAACCCTAATCTTGAAAGAGAGAGAAACAAGAAAGGGTGTGTGGTTTTTGGTTGTGTAGGTTAAGGCTTATTTATACAAGGGGGATGCGAGTGACACGTCGGATTCTTGTTTTGAGAGTAACAAAGAGACGGCTGTTAGAGGAGATCAAATGGTTGGGGATTTTTGGGTTGATGGATTTGCGACCGTTTGATTAACAATAATCAGAAGAGACAGTAGGGGTAAGTTGGGAATAACGAGTTTATTTATTAGAGGATTGTCTGTCAAATGTATTTGCAAACGAGTTTTCATTGGGGTAGTTTAGGAGTGGTACAGGGTTTAGGGTTTAGTCATTATACCCGACTCTGAGTTTGACTTGGAAAAGGACTTTGGTTACTAAATTCTCGAGTTAGCTAGCGTGTTCCCTGATCAGTTCAGGTTTATTACATCGGAGAAAAAAAGAAAAGAAAAACAACCTCGTTTCAGTTGTTTTCCCCCTTGAATTCTTGGTCTTTATCTGAGAAGGTAAACCAAATTAAAAATTAATTTACCAAGTCACCTTGAGTGAATTAATTGTTTAGTTCGTAATTAATATATTTAGAGCGGGGTTTGGGAAGATGGTTACAATGCTAGGGTACAATTCGGTTTGGTCTGGAAAAGGATTTAGGATTCTACATTGTTGGGTCAACTTCAGCCTATCAATTTTCTAAAAAATGATGGGTCAACCTTATTTTGAGATTGCAAATTAAGTAAATATTAAGAAAAATTCAGATGAGAACCTAGTTCAAATTTAGCTTTGATTTTTTCTTAATAAATTTACCAAACCGAATCGAGATTGGTAACTTGTCGAGGAAGAGAGTATAATCGAACTTTGTGCAGAGAAGTGAAGGAAAAGTGAGGGAGTAATGCCCTTTATATGCCTGGGTAAAAAAAGAGAGCAGCGAAAAATGATTATTTTTCTTGGTTTGCTGGGGAAGCAAGTGGATGCTGATGCTGATGATTATGATTACTGCGAGGTAGTTATTGAGAAACATTTATCTATAAAAAACTGTATGTATATATAATTGGTAGAATAATAAAAAAAATTCAAAACATTTCTTTTACGGAAGATACTCTTGAGAAGATGAAGAGGAATAGAGGTGAAAAGAATTGATTCCATCCCTTCCATTAATTTTTTTTTTAACCAAGATTATATCTTAGATAATTGATTGGTTTATTAATTTTAATAATTAAATTTATTTTTTAATTAAAATAATTAGTAACTGATACTTTATTCTTGATATGTTAAAGTGATGAGTGATTAGTATTTGTAAAAAAAAAATTTAAAGAATTTAGATATTTTTTTATACTTCAGTAATTTTTATTTTTAAAGAAAAAGTCATGATATTTTAAAAAAATACTTTGAAAAGAAATATATAATTGAGAATAAAGATTTAAAACCTTTTTCTTGTTGGGTATTTATATGCCAATAATTCTTACCTTTAGTGGTAAGGAGGGCTAAAAAGTTATATTTATTTAATAGTGCTAAAAAAATTTTATGTGTAAAAAACAAGAAAAATCTCTAACTTATCAAAATCTTATGATTTAATATGGAACCTAATAAGATTTTTAAAGCCATTTATACTTGGACTTAACACCTTGTTGAGCTCGGAGATACTAGGTTTAGAAGCGAAGCTTATTAGACCCGTATAAATTAAGGCTTTACATTTGGTTAAGTCTAAGAATATCAGGTCCAACAGTTCATCATACAAACTTGGTGCTTAGTTGATTTCAAAAATGTTGAGTCTAACAATTTACCAAAACTTTATATGTTTAGGATTAGCACTTGACTAAGCCCAAGATTACTGGGTCTAGAACCTTGCCCCAACCTATGTATATGTGGGCTCGATATGCGGTTGAGTCTAAGAATATTAGGTCTAATAACTCACTAGATACATGTATGCTTGGGCACAATACTTGAATGAGTATAAGGATAATGAATTATTACCTTTTCTCTAATTCCTTTGAATTGAGGACCAAGTAAAAAAAAAATTGATCTATTAGTATACTCGCAAATCTGTATGTATTTAACACAATTTCTTTTAAAAAAATTTATCAATAGTAAATAATAGTTTTTTCACCTTTCCTATAATATTTGTATGTCCCATACATAATTGTTGCGATTCTTGTTGTTAAGTGGCTCGTCTTTGTTAAAAGAGGTGTTCATTATGAAATAAAATGATATTTTGCATTTAATACAATAATTTAATGAATTTCTAGAAATCTAAGATAACTTGAAAGGTCATTTCATCTAACAATGTGAATGGGTGATTATTTCATTTATAATCCTAGTTATTCTTACTCCTAATTTTTCTTTTACATTTGCTCTTTGTAACTTTTAAGAAATAATTTAGTGAAAAAATCTTGAGCTAATCTTAGTTTAATTTGAGAACAATACTATCATCTTATAAAAAGTTCTTTTCTTTTTCTTTTTTATTTTGAATAAAAAATGAATTAAAAAAATTTAGATTAGGAACGTTATTGCCTCTTATAAGGACTCTTGATTCCAACATAAGATCAGGGAAAGCAACAAGAGACATAGGTCACTGGATTGAGCCTTGTAATTAGACGGGATAGGGCTCCAATATCCATCATAAGAGAAAGAGAAAAGTAGTTCTCCTCTATAAAAAGTCTTTCTCTTCATTGATGTTAATAAACTTTAAAGGAAATGAAAGTTACCTTAAGGCCTTGTAGGTTATGCCACTAGTACTCTAAGTGTAGAGGACATTGAAGACCCTAACATTTTAGGATTATTCATACTTACTTGCAATGTTTAAATAACTATTTTTTTTAAAAAAAACTATAATACTTTTAAAAAAAGCTCTAAAAATAAATATACAAGCGAGAATGAAGATTCATAACCTTCTTTTTTTAATGATTTATTAAGTTTTTATAATTCATGATTCTTGTTTTTTTTGTGGAGAAGAGGACTAAACAAGTCTCATTTCATTTACAAGATTAAATATCTTTTAAGTGTTAAAAAGAAAAATAATATAATTAACTTATTGAATGAAAAATATCTATAACTCTTGAAAATCTCATGATCCAATATGAAGCCTAACAAGATTCTTAATGGCACATGCATTTGCTCATTAGCCTTATATATATCCAGGGCTAGTGTTTGGTTAAGACAAAAAATATTAGTTTAAGTGGCCCCACTTGTATCAAATCTTATTGAATTTAAGGACATTGGATGTAGAAGGTCGCTATACCTTATTAAAAAATTTCCTAATCTAATAGTTTTAAAGTTTATTTGGAATTGTGGTAATGGTTGTGGTTTCATTTTTTATTTAAAAATACATCAAAATAATTTTTTATTTTTTTAAAATTATTTTTGAGATCAACACATCAAACCGATGTCAAAAAATTAAAAAATTAATAAATAAAATTTAAAATTTACAAAAAACACAATTACAGTTGTGTTTACAAACATGACAACGTGGTTGCGGTTACTTTTTAAAGTGTTTTTCACTTAAAAAATATATTAAAATAATAATATTTTATATTTTTAAAAATTTATTTTTAAAATTAATATATTATTTAAAAATATCAAATAATATTAATTTATAATAAAAAAATTTAATTTTTTTAAAATATAAAAACAAACATATATTATATAGCAGTGGAGCCCTTTAGATGTGAGGTTGTAAGGTAGAAGACTAGTCAAAGGTGGTCATTTTGACAGTCAAAGCATGTGTTGGATTGGACTTATCAACGAGGCCTTGTCCTTCTATTCCATGAGGCAAGCTTCAAACTTCAATGCATCATGTGGGAAGAAACAGTGTGATTAATTAACTTTACTACTCAAAATCCTTTTTGCTTCTTTTGATTTTTTGTGGTCCTTTTATCCTTTCTTTCTTTCTTTCTTAAGCAGAAAAATGGATGCTAGGAATCCAATCATAAACTATTTTCTCATAGAATTAATGATGATCCCTGATATAGCCTCTATTTTTTTCACCCTGCCTTCTCCTGACCCAGGATTTTTTTGCCCCTTTTGCTCTAGCAAATCCCGACTCATTCCCATTATTCTAATGGTCGATAGGCGCTGCAAAGATTTGAGAGTTATAGATTTTAAAATAATGAGAGGCTGAAATTTGCCTGTAAATCTCAAACCCTATCCAGGACCAGGGCAGAGAGTGGTCACATGAAACATTTAAGAGAGCCAGGCTGGGTAACAGAGCCAGATGGGAGCAAAAAGTTGTCAAAAGCAACCTTTACGTTTCCTCGGAAAATAAAGGGCTCTCCCGTTCCCAGCCGTGTTCTTTTCAGAGAAGAGTTAAAAGAAGATTAGTGGTAGTGTACTGTTCGGCTCCTCCACCGTCGTAGAATAGTTTATCGATAGTCTATTACGGTGCAAACATGGCACATTGCTTTTTATTTTGATTGTCATCAGACACTACTAAAATGTGATAAGATCAAGGAGCCTTCGGCTTGAAGAAGAGGTTTTTTGTTTAGCACAAACTAGCCCGGTTGAGAATCATTTTTTTTTTTGAAGACTTGTCATTTGTGTTTTAAAAATTATAATTTATTCTATTCAATACTCGTAAAAAAAATGTAAAAACAGTTAAAATATATAATATAACGAAGAGATTTGCAGAGATGCTGCTTCCTTGTATACGTGTGTGATCTTTCTTAGTCTGTACAGGTCTTTCTATTTTATTAATTACTATTATTATTTCAAATACAACATGATATGTAATTATTTAAATCGCAAGAACAAAACAAATTACAGGGCAAAATTTATATTACATTATTTATAGTTTAAAGCTTGTCATGTATTATTCACAGAAAAACGAATTTAAATCTGTAACTCGAAGCTAAGAGTTACTTTTGGCGATGGCAGAAATACTCTAAACGATTTGTTTGAGGTGCCATGAGATGTGATAGTTGATATCCATCCAGATTCTTGTCCCTTTTTTAAAAAAAATTAAAAAAAAGAAAAACGCTCACTCGGTTGCCATTTCTCGAGAGGCTGGTGTTTTCCACCGTGCTTGTAGTTGAAAGAACAAGATACCGAGTTGCTTTGCCTACATTCGGTCGAAAGCGTTCTGACTGACCCCAGACGGTAATCAATTCCACTTTAATGGTATTTGGTAAAAAAAATGATGGAGAAAAGTGTTGATCAGTCGGGAAATTATACGGAATGTATTCCTTTTATTGCCGTGGATGGCGAAACAGCAATGCTATAGAACACACAAGATATACTAAATAGTATTTGGCGACAATACATTATGAGTTTCCCGAATTAATTCATCAGCCCCACAATCTGCTTTGCTTCTACGCAGTCCAATTCATCAGATATTTCAATCAATTGGCATGGTCTCGATTTGTCCTCTTATTGGCCATGATCTATTCCTTTTCTTTTCCTTTCTTCTTTTCCTTTGCCTTTTCTTTTGTTAAAAAAAGAAAGGTGTCAGCTAGGTCTGTCAATAGATCAAATCTTAATCTGAATTTGATCGGAATCCGATATAATTAAATGGATATGGTATATAATTTCTGTGTCTAGAGTATGACTACAATCCGAGTCCATTAACTCATTTGTTAAATTGATCAAATTTTAATCTACCTTGATCGAGTCCAATAAAAATCCTATATGAAATTAATATTGACATGATTTTTAATATCTTAAAAACATTAAAAAAAATAGGTATAGGTAGCACTAGGTCTAGCTTTAGCTTTGGGGTTTATTCTTGTATGAAATAATAATATATTTATTTTTAAAAATCACACTGTTAAGTTTTATTTTCCCATCCCATTTTAAGTCTCAAAATCAATCCTGTAAAAAAAATTTTACAACGTCTTGATTCAATCTGAAATTTTTATCCATTCCAACATTGTTCTCTGTAAATCACTAGGATTTCCTTCCATGTCATTCAAGTTGTGCCTTGAATAAGTATTCTTTTATTTTTTTCGATACTTCTTGTTTAATTTAAATTAATCTTGACTTTTAATTTAAGTTTTACCTGGATTATTTGTTCTTGTTCTTTTTTCAAAGTTTAGACATTAAGAAATTTTTTTATTTAAATTAATGCATGAAATATTATCATAACATAATTTTTTTATTTGAATAAGTATTCTTTTATTTTATCTTGTTTAATTTCACTTTACATCAAAGTATGAATTTGAATGTAGTGAACATTATTTAAAAAAAACAAATTAAATAAAATTTAATAAATATTTAGATCCGATCCAAACTTCTTAGGATCCAGATAAACAATTAAAAAACTCATTTTGAATTTATAAGATCTCTATTTCAATCAGTTTTATTAAATAAATCAGATCTAAATTTACTATGATTCTATTAAACACGCCCCCTTAACTATCCTGGTTTTCAATGGTCGCAACGGCTTAGTTGGACCTTGAGTAAATGAGTTTTTAGATATGGTGATAATAATTATTTTTTAAAATATTTTATATTTTAAAATAATATTTTTTTAGTTTTTAAAATTTATTTTTGATATTAATATATTAAAATAATTTTGTTGAAAAAACACGGTTAAAAAAAATAAAAAAATTCTCTGCTTGAGAAGAAGATTCCAAAGGCTAAAAGTCAATTGGACTTGAGTAAAGTGTGTCATCCAGTCTTAGATTTGCCTATCCGACATGTAAATTCGGAAACCAATATCTGGTATTTTCGGTAAGGGCATACGTGACAATATTTGTTTATGAAAATTCTATTATGGCCGAAAAAAATCAATAAATAAACAAGGCAGGTTTAGTGGTGAGTCTTTTTTATATAATCATAATACAAGAATTCCACACCTGACTCCACACCTAATTCCGTCTTAACAGAGTTAGATTTTTTTACAAGCTTTAATTTTCTTTTAATGTAATTTAATTTAATTAATTCATAGATAAAACTTGATCTATTGATGTATAATAGTAGACTAACTTCCCTGTCCAGATTACAAGACACCGTAAGTAGAAAAGAAGTGCTGTAATGGAGGACCACTTAGATAGTATTTGAAATTACGGTGAAGAGTATTTTTTAAAATATTTTTATTTAAAAGTATATTAAAATAATATTTTTTAATATTAATATATTAAAAAAATTAAAAAAACACTAAAAAATTATTAATATGAAGCTAAGAAAATATTCATTTTTTACGTCATAAACATTGACCTTAGAAGTAGAACAAGACTCTGGCTATAATTATGTGGCAAATCATTTAAGTGTTCCACAGTTATGTGTGAGATTTTCTAAAATATTTCTTAACTAACCTCGCATTAAGATGGTATTAAAATTTAAAATAATTATACGCTGCTGACAATTAATAACAGGAAGATCATAGTCGGTAAGAACACCGAACATGTATTAAAAAACCCTTTATTTAATCATAAAAATGGAGAGGAAAAGTCATGGAGGAAAGGGGAAGGGGGGTTCCAAATTATGAGATGGACCACAGGTACATAACACCCAGGAAAGCAATGTAAATTCTAGTGAGAGTGGTTAGAAAAGTTAATCTGATGCCGTTGTAAGAGATCTCGAAGCAGAATTTACTAACACTCATAGTGGAATTTGACTATAATATTAAAAAATAAAAAAAATTCCTTAATTAATTTATGAGTGGCTTTTCAATGAACTGAAAATTACGATAAATTTAAGTGTATGCCAACCAATAATTCGCCGGTGGTTTTAATATTGGAGCCGGTGCTCAGAGCTGCCACCAACTCTGTCAATCTCTAGCCTTCCACTTCTGTTTTGTTGTGTTCTTGTTCATGGCCCGGCCCTTGAGCAATTATTTTACTAGGCAATTTTCTCAGGCATCAAAACTCAAACCCAGGACCAGCCCATGAGTACTTCCATGACCCGTTAACCTCGTTGCTGCAAAAAACCCTGATTGTTTTTCTTTTCCATTTTTGGGATGAACAACTTAATTGTTTAGCTCGATAGCATGTCGGTGATAGATTTTAGAATTTCTAAATCAGGGGAGGCCGTGTATTCGAATCAATGGGCATGTGGAGAACGGCTTTGGCTTTGTTATGATCATGAGCATTTACAAAAATTTATTTTTAATGAATGTTTAGGAGGGTGATTGCTTTTATTTTTTATATATTTTACTTTAAAAGTTATTAAATTAATTTTTATATGTTTTTTTAATGGTTTTAATGTATTGACATTAAAAGAAATATAAAAGAATTATTTTAATATATTTTTAAAATTGAAAATATAGTTTTAGTTTACAGTGAAAAACAACACAATAAAAAAGTCAAATTTCTCCAACATCTATCAATATGCACTTAATCAAATCCCTTGCAACTCCATGCGATCTTCTCAAGCTGAGGCTCCCATATTTCCAAATTAACTCAAAAGTTAGTAGGTCCAACCTCATGCATTGTTTTGGTAGTGTCTTGTCACCGTCACAATATATTATTCAGTATTAAACTTTCCAGTAAACTTGAACTATCTCCATCGAACAACATAGTACAGGGTACCCCCGTTGAATTTGCTTGTAATAAATCCTTCATGTTTTGTTGCATCTTAATGATTAACTTTGACATTTGCCATAGCAAAATGCCATTTAGCATCGGAGACTAGTTCCTTTCTGTCAGAATAGGGAAAAATTTGGTCACGAAACAGCCTTTCTACAATAATGTTTGTCTTTTTGATGAACACTGGTGAAACTTGCTATCAGCCTTACATCATCAACAAATCATATAGTCCTATTCTCAAACTGGACCGGCAAGCCTGATGCTACTGGCAACAAATTACTTGGCAAATGGAGTATATGTTGCCGAGTTCGAATAGCAGCTATCGTAGCTTTCCGCATCGCAATAGCAGTGGTGGATGTTGGGTACTGGTGGTGTTGGTGGTCCTCAGTAATCGCGGCAGCGGTGATGGTGACACAGTACTTGTTATCAGCTATGCTATCACGGCACTAAGCTGATTCTGGCGCCTGATAATAAACCGTACTAATTTGACATCAGAGTGTCATTCAAGTTAAGAAAAAGAAAAGCTATCATTCAAGTTTTTGCATACTAAAATTTGAAGGAGGATGAAATCTCCGTTCTCACAATTTACACTAAAATTTGAAGAAGGATGAAATCTCTGCTCTCACAATTTACCCTGAAGGTTCGATGCCAGGTTATTTGACCTCAGGGCGGAGTTCCTTTCTATGTATGGTGCCGCTAGACAAGCCTCAGTCGACAAGTATACGTAGAAAAAAAATGGAAAACAAGCCATATAGTAGATGATTATAAGAAGATGTTGGTTAACAATTGAAATAGCATGCAAGAAGCTTGTCCTACAGGCATTTAATTAGGTACCTTCCCAAGCAATTAGTTACCACAGCATTAATGATAACAGGGACACTAATTTATGTGGAGTGTAAGAGAACAAAAACAAGAAAAAGAATTTCATCATATTTCCTGAACTAATTATTGAGTTAATGGAATCCTCTCGATCCTCTTGATTGATACAGTTCCAATCTACTCTTTGCTTCTGGCAACAGAGACTCGATTTTGGGCTCTCCTATCAAATGAGTCTGCTTTGTTGACCACTCTAGCACAATAAGGACCTCTTCATTTGCAAGAATCTCACTGTCAGGGCAATGCAACGAAATGAAGCTTAGGAGAATCAAAGAGGGAATTTGAACCATTTGTTCACCGAAGTAAACAAGTTGAATTAGGTGTTTGGCACCTCCTGCAGCAATAATAGCCTTGGAGTGAGTCACACAAAGGAAATTATCTGACGACGCGAACTTGTTGAGGGCAACTACTGCCTCCATAGTGACCTCCAGTTCCCTTTCATCCAATAGCTTGACCAATGGTCCAATCATCCTAGTTTCTGTTGCTCTAAAAGTCCTTGACAAGTTGCCAATAGCCTGGACGCATGGTGTGAGGAGGTCCGAGTCTGCTTTCTCAACTACTTTTAGTAATTGGTCGACCACTGCTTTGGCGGCAGGGGATGTAGGTTTGAACGAAGAGCGTCTCAATTCAGAATTTTGTTCAGCTACCGCTGTGATTTCCATCAATGCCATTGCTGAATAGGATTGAACTTCGTCGTGACCTTTCTCTAACAAAACTGCAAAGCATAAAAGCGCTCTAGACTCTGTGATGGCACGGCATATGGCGACATTTCCCCTTGCTAGTTGCCAAAGTGCTCTTGCTGCCATTGCCTTCATCTGTGCTTTAGTAGCAGGATCTTCAAATTCCCTTCCTTTGATGCTAGTCCCGGCCAAAGACACATGGTTATTATGCTGTTGTTTCGGAATATTGTGGTTTCCTTTTGCAAGGTTTGGATGGTTATATTTGGGGTGATGTGTTGAGAGGTTTTGGTTTTGAGTTTGGGTTTGGGTTTGTATTAGCTGGGTATTGCTTAGTGTCTGACTTCTCATAGCCATAGTATTGGTCACCACACTGTGCATCTGGCTAGGATTCTTATTATCCACTGGATGACGACTTTTTGTTGCTGGTTCATCTTCATCAGGACTAGTACTATTACTGGCCATCACAGCTGAATGAATCGACATATTATGCTTGCTTGCAATTGAGTACTTACTATGTTCTTGTATCGTCTCAAACGCAAGATGACTGACAAGAAACCGAATAGTGTTGTTTTGCGCAAAATGGTCTTGACATTTCGGATGATGTGCAGCCAATTCAGAAACAGCCCAAGCCACCACATACTGAACTTGCATGTGGCCTTCTTTGAGGATTTTCGCAAACACGGTGCAAACCCCAGCATTCACAATCTGTTCGACGCTCTCTGGATCACACCCTAAAAGCCCAATAGCCCTAGCAGCATTTTCCTGACCTTCCATTTTGCCTTCTTTAGCCAACTTTAGCAATGGTGCAACTCCACCTTCCTCGATAATCAACTTTCCATACCTGTCATTATCTCTAGCCAAAGAAACCAATGAAGCCGCAGCATCCGATCTATCTTCTAAGCTCCCCGTAAAAAGTATGGCAACTTGTTCCCATATAAGACACAGAATTGGCTCATTGGCAGCAATAGGAGGCAGGCCTAAATACTCATCATCGCGATCAGCAGCGGAAGCTGATACACGTAAGAGCCAAGAAACATCTCCTATTGAATTCTCTAGCTGCATCGAGATTTTTCGAAATCCAGCGGCAGGGCTGATCGTGAACATTCTTATCATTATGTTGCTGGCGCGGCATTTGAAAACAAGAGCGAGGGCCTTGTCAAGCACTTGTTCTGTGCCATCGATGATTCGCCTTGTTGGACGTTCATAAAGATCATTGCTGGCACGAGCAGCTTGGCGTAAAAGCCCTGCTAGCTTCTCTGTTTTGGCTTGGAGTTCTAGACAATCTTGTTTGAAAGTTTGTGCCTCATCTGCCACTTTTGTCACTTGGTCTGCTAATTGTATTGGCCTTGCCAAGATCTCTTTCACAATGTCCGCCATGGCCAAAGCAGACTAGATTCGTATAGTTCTAATCAACCAGCCTTGTTAGAAAATAATCCACAATCAATGAATGTTGGGAGACAAAAGGATCTCGATGAATTGGTTCGCGTGTCCCTAAGACCAACCGACTGGTCGTGGGCACTTTATGGTCTCTATGCTTCGTGACTTTGTTTGTATCCACCTTAGGTGGTGGTGGAGGTGCTGATGGTGGTCGTTGTGGTGCTGATGGTGGTAGTTGGCAAGTTTTGTGAGAGGAAGAGAGGGGAGAAGATGAATTGGTCAAACGTCATTTTCTCGAAGTTACGTTATATATAGGCAGTGAGTTTGGTTGGCAAGGACTTTGTAAAGCAGTACATGTGACAGTGACACACCAAGGGCATTGGACCACCCTTGATTTTTTTATTTTTTTAAAGTGAAATAATAATAATAATATAAATAATAGTAAATAAACTTAATCAGCACTAAAGCCCAGCCTTGAACATAAATTAGACAGGGAGAAGCTGGATCATAGTGAAGGTGACCATTGCTCCCTTGATATTCTGTACTTTCTCCTTCATTACTTCTCTCCCTTTTCATGCAAGTCCAAATAAAATCGCACTAATGAACCTTGTCTTAATTTACCCCCTTCAACAAATAGTTCTAGCTTTGCCACAACAATTAGGAGATAAACGCAAACATAAAACCAACGCATAAATTGGAGAAAGCTATCTTTGTATGTGATTGCCATAAATGATCTCAGACAATTTAAGGTCTCTGTCCCTCACAGCTTGTAGAGCTTGGATTTCAAGTCGTGATTTTGAAGCATTAATCCAAGGACAAGGCTTTTCATTTTCGATCACCCTCGATAATGGGCATTGTAATTTATAATTCCAGACTAATCAACTCACCATATACAGAAACCTGACCATCCAAATTCCAACGAACTAACCAATTACAGAAGAAGGTATATAGAAAATGTTTTCTGCAGCAGGGCCTTTCAAATCCTTCTCATTTTAGAGATGTTTTAACGACTTAATGTCCATGTAAATAACATGAAAATCGAAGCAAGAGTAACACAAACACAATCCAGATTATTTTTTTATATGTTTTATGGTAATTGAAACTGAGCTAGCTAGGGTTTAGGCAATACGTGTGGTCCTAGAGCTACTGTAATTGGAGTTGACCAGTGGTTGTCAAATATTTGGATTTTTATATTGCAATGTTTCATCCAGAACTTCATTCTGAGCCTCGCTAGGAACTATCAGGTTTGAGTCAGTTTTCTCTGGAGCCGGATAGTTTTTGCGTTGAACACCTGCGTTTCTGGCTTCTTTAAACTCTTGCTGGATGTGTGGGATTAGAGTTAGGCATCATCATTTGTGATTTCCACTTCTGCAGCAGTCAGAGTTAGTATTGAATCAGATTCCTTCATTTTTTTTATTGGTTTGATAGTCAGTTCGGTTTCCTCGAGCTGACTTGCGCAATCAACCTTCTATTTTTGCATTGATGGGCCTCGTTTTGGGAGTATTTTTGTGCAAGATCCACATTACATTTTGCAAGAATCAATAACTTCTGGTGTGCGACCTTGTCCTGCCGCGGCAAGGAACAGTGAATATGGTAAAATGGGTCAAACTTACCAAAAGTTTGGAGCAGTAGCGGACTAGGAGGTTTACGGATATTTTTTAAAAAATTAACTTCATTAATTAAAAATATTTGTGAAATATCATAACTTAAAAAATTAGTGAAATATAACAGTTTATACACGTGTCACAATTCACAATTGAAAAACATATTTTTTTTATAATTTATAATGATATTTTTAATAAAATATTAAATGTAAAAGAAAGAGAAGAGAAAAAAAAAACTTAGAGACATACTAAAATTTTGATTATATAAATAATAGAATTATAAAAAAAAAATCTTAGTAAAATAAATTTAACAATAACAAAAAAATCAATAATGATGATCTAAATGGATTATTTTTGCTACTGGAGACAAGTGGGCTATCCTTTATATTTGAACGGCAAGTATACCCTATTCGAGTAACAATTTATGATATTTTTTTATATTTATTAAATTTTTTTAATGATATTGATGATGTTATAATTATAATTTTTAAATTATTTTTTATCTCCTCTCTCATAACCTTTTAATATTTTTTAATGGATATTATTTTTTTAAATAACAATAAGTTATAAAAATCATGTTTTTTAATGAAGATATGAAGAGACTAAACTATTTCACTAGTTGTGTCTTCAATTGTATTATTTCACCACTATCTATTTAAAAATAGATTAAAAACAAAGAAATGACCGTTTACAAATGCAACCAGAACAGACCTAAGATGCACATGGAAATCATGTACTCCTAATGTTCCAGATTTCGAAACCTATTTTCCCCGCTTCGGTGCTGTTTATTTATCCTAGCTTTCACTATTTCAGCAACAATGGTGGCTAATAATGGTTGCACAGTAAAAGTAGAGCTGATCTATTCCCAAGCCCAACATGTGATGTAGACATTGCATTAATGTCCATTGTATTCTATAGCAAAGGTTATTTCTAGGAAGCTGCAGAAATTCTGACGTCTTTTCGACCTACAATTTTCTTTCTTTTTTTCTTTTTTTTTTGACTTGTCCTTGTCTCTGGCGCTAAAAAAGGGTGAAGATGGGAAGAGATGAGCGTCCGGCTCAATTCTAGACATAGATCTTAGTACATGCAAAAAATCAAAGCCCGGTTACTCATAGAAACACTGTTTTTATGATTTTCATGATCGAAGAAGAGAGAGGGGCCCTGATTTGACAAGGAGGAAACAGATGTTTCAACAATTTGTTCAGCTTTAGGTAATCCAGGAAGACCGTGGTCCACCACGCTACCCGGAGGCCAAATTTATTGGTGAAATGCTATGATCGAGTGGGATATTGAATTAAATTTGCCTACTATCACCGGTTTAGGTTTCTAGGGCCAACTAGCCGTCTGTTTCCTACATCAGATGATATCAGAGTTGGACTCCTTAGTTTGATCCCTTACATAGAGGAAGATACAGTAGCATCATCTTTCTCTTGGAGTGGAAATCCTAGGTGCTGATCAGGCCCATAATGGGATGAAGTGGTCTTCACAAAAAGACCCATTGAACTTTCAATTGAGATGTTATGATCCAGCGAAATATACGATTAAATTGCGTTGCTACCATCAATTTAGACTTTCAAAAGCAATTGACAGATTGTTTCTGTATCCCTTGTTCATTGTCAACGTCAAGATTTAATCAAGAGAATCTTAGAATGGGTCATACTCATAGCAATAAATAATTCTTGAGAATAATTCATGCAACATCTCCGAGGGCAGGATTTCATTTTTCATGATATGGGAGTTGATTCTTGATTTTCACGTGTCTAGGCAACCTGAACAGAAAGAAATTCGTGGTGGAATATCAAGAATATTGTCACGGACATTAGAAGATGAAAAAAGCTATACTTGTTATCAACGTTCAAGATGCTGCAGTTGTCTAATTATATATTAAATGTTTTGGCGTCAACAATGTGTGGAAGCCGTATCTGTTCATAGTTGAGTTTCAAACATGCAATCATTACATACAATACAAAAATGAGTCTTTAAAGCCTTAAAACTTACTCAAGCACATGTTTTTCTCAAGTATTTAATTGCAGGGATGATCAACACTAGAGACTGAAGCATTTTATGCTTCAATAGAAGGACCCGAAAGCTGCCTTTAATTGATCTTTCAGTTGACCATGCAAGTAGTAATACAAGTGATAAGACGTAAATTCTATATGAATTTAGTAACAATTGAAGGCAATAAAAGTTCACTTCCTTCTAGGAAATATGAGATTCTTGCAGATGGAATCTAACTCAATCTGATAAGGTTTTACCCTCTAATTATTTTCTCTGGGCATATGCAAGATAATTGAAGGTGGTATGAATGAGCATAATGACGACAAAATGAACGAACTAGGATTCAATGGGCCGCAGCAAGTGCACAAGCTGGCAGAGAAGTCTAAGCACAGGACATACGGCATAATTCTCTCCAAGACCGAGCTAGCACAGGGCTTTGGCAAATACGTTGTTTTACTTAACTGAGCCAGTGATCTTGTCCATAAGTTTGCTTGGCACTGTTTATCAACATGGAAGCATAGGCTCTCGCTAGAGTCCAGAATGATTCATTTATCACGAGTTAACGATAGCATCATTTCGCCAACTATTCAAGGAAGCAGTTAATATCAACTGATGCGAATGGGGCACTTTTGATAACTGGTATATGACATTGTTGAGCTTTCTATAGCAGAAAGGAAGGAATTAGCAGCAGATGATCATGAACAAGAGCCACATGTTTGAGATTCTTGAGCAGCCTATTGGGTTGAGGGCCTCTTAAATTATTGCAGGTTCGATGCCATGAGTGGGGTAGAGAGGGGGCTACCGGTTGCTATAGCAGAAAAGATAATAAGTATATGGTTGGAAATTAATATTCTAAGTTTCTTACATTGCTAATTTCAGGCGTGCGGACCTTTTCTCTGCTCGTTTCCAACAGGCATCCTCTGCAAACTGCAATGAAGATTCCAAGAAGTTGAAGACAAACCAAAAAACAATCCTCCAAGATGGACCTCTTTCGTCTTGTACGATCTAGATATGTCGCGTGCACTTGAATTCTACCCATTCCCAGGCAATACTTACAACAGTTTTTCAATTTCCTGCCAGTGCTTTCGAATTTCAAACGTGGACCACTCAGTGGTTAAGACTGTCTCCGTGCATGTATTGACGCAACATGCGCCATCAAATCAGGCTAGTGCATAAACAATAAAAGTTTTTTTTTTTCTGTTTTTTAATTCATCGGGAGGTTTAAAAGACCATAATATCAGATTTAATTCATTGAAAAAAAGCCATCGAATACACTACTGTTCTATACAAGGCAAGAACTTGTAATTTTTAACTTAAAGACCCAAATTATCGTGACTTTATCGTTAATCTCTTGAAGAAGAAGCATGCTAAATGGGCTCGGGAGTTTTTGAACTCATTTCATGGAGCAGGTAGGGTTCTTTTGGAACTAGCCTATCAATCCCACCCATCATTCCAACCCTTCTACTCGTGAATTTCTGAAGAGATGAAATAATGGAGCAGAACTTCAAATCTCTTGCAAACTCTGGTTTACAGCTTCCAGCGTAGATTGGGCCTCCATATTAGGTCTGAAACTGGTGTCTGATTATTGCAGGCTTAGTAGTAACGGGCTCCTGCTACAAACTTGCAGTCCAAGATCTCGCGACTGTGTAGAACAGGCATGAATCCACGTTAATAAACAATGAAAATAAAGCAAAAATGAATGATTACACACACATAGACAGACTGAGAAAAAGCTAGGTGTCCTAAAAGATGGAGTAAAGTGCCTTTTAACTGATTGAAGGAAGGGGATCTCATCAGGAGTTGGCTAGTGTGTGGATTTTTAAAATTTAATTCCACGCCATGACCAGAAATCAAACTCCATTAGTTGTGTTATTGTATATAAATTCACTGATGTTGCTAAAAATAATATTATTTTTTTATATTTATGAATTTGGTCAACTTAATAAGCTTTTATATTTTAAGGATCAGATATTCAAGCAACATGGCGGACCTAAAGAAAGCCAACTATTCTTTTCATTTCATTGCTGAAGCCGCGCCACCAGCAACAATGATTTCTGTGTGAGATTTATTTATTTATCAGTCTTTTCAAATAATTTTTTTTTATTAAAATTAATATATTAATTATTTTTAATATCAGTACATTAAAATAATTTAAAATACTGAAAATATATTAATTTAAATTAATAAAAATAAAAATAAAAAACTTTTAATTTTTTAAAAATATAAAAATAAACAAATTAAAATAACAAAAACTAGCTGCTATCCTGCCGAGTTTTTTGAATGGTGGCCGAAGAGAGCCTGTTTAAGTTCGCCGGTTTTTTTTTTAAAAAAAAAANAAACATTATCACAGATTTCTCCATTATTATCGTTGTTGATGTTGAAAATATGACCAGTCATCATTTATAATATTTTATAATATTTTTTTATTATAAAAAATCAAGAATTAAGTTTTTTAATTATTAAAAAAAATAATATGTTTTAGTATAAAAACATCATAAAACCTCCGGACTCTATTTTGCAACCCCAGCATGCACTATAATTAATCTAAAGACTTAAAGTTAAATTAAATCATGTCATAACAATTTTTTTGAATTATGATATATTTTTTCTGACCCTCTTATGAAATCCTCTCTTTAAGATAAACCAAGTGATACTAGAATTGAATTTTTTAATGATCAAAACGTTGTTGATGAAGGTGTTTTTCTCTTCTCCACTCTTTGACTCTCTCTCTCTCTCTCTCGTATCTCAAATTTAAAGGATTGAAACATGACATAAATGAAGTTTCATGACTAAATTGTGAATAGTAAAAAACACAGGGATCAAAGTGCAAGAAAGTCTCTTTCATTGTTCAATGAACAGTGTGGGAGCAGTGTTCTATGAATTTGCGCACAATGTTTTAATTTATGCATAGTGGGAGGTTGTTCTATTTTAGATCACAGTGTTAAAACGAGAAGTTTACAGTTTTTTTTCCCGTGTTCTCTTATTTATAAAGTAGGAGTATTGTTTTTTAAAAGATATTATTTAAAAATATATATTTCTAAGTAGTCTATTTTCTCAAGTTTACTTGATTATTATGTTTAATATTCTCTATGAATATGAGTAGAGAAATATATTCTTTATAATATCCTGGTCAACTCCACCAATATATATATATATATTCTTTTCTACAAATGTATCTCTCAAGTTCTTCACTTTTACTTTACAAATTTATAGTTTTCTTTACTGTTTTTCTATATAGTTTTCTTTGTCGTTTTTATAGTGTGGATCCTACTTTGCTTGGATATTTTATATATATTAAAAAACCTTCGTTTTCTGTCCTGAAACCTTAACCAATATGCTAGATTTAAATTTCTTAGTTTACTTGAATTCTTTTAGAATTCTAATCTTTTATTTGATCTCTCTTTATACAATTCTTGTTCTGATTATATTTTTGTGGGATCTACATCTATTTGATGGTATGGTAATTGTCACCTCTTAATAGATTATTAGTTAAGTTACAAATATTTCATTCAATTTCTCAAAGGAAATGAAATTTAACTGGTAACATGTGATTAGACTTGGCCATCGTCATGCTAAAATAGAACTTCGAAAAAAATCTTGATCCCAAAATTTATTCTTGATTTGCAAGCTAAGAGTACAGTTTGTTTCCCCCTCTACATTGCCGGTAAGAATCAACACTCAATCCCGATGTCATCATAATTCTCATGTGCTCAAAGCATTGCCGTTAGTTAAATTGGAGTTCGAAAAAACTTGGCCTCAAGATTCTTGACTTGCACCATTTGTATATTCCGATCTCCATCCTCTGCTAGAAACTTGTAGCTAATAGCCAATTCCACGGTCTCCTCTAAGGTCTTGACACCATCTGGTCAGTTTCAGGATTTTATGCAGTCTCACAGCTCCCTGTTTTTCGTTTTTTCTTTCAATTCCAATCAGGGTATGCTGAATCAACTGTCCTTTTCTGTCGTGTTAAGGCTGGCCAATCACACCAAAACCCAAAATAAAAGAAGAGTTGCTTGTAATATTTATTGGCAAACCAATCACATAAATAATTGAACCACCAGTCAAGCAACGAACGTCATATAAAAGCAAGTCAAGTGAGTCGACTCAGACGACAGGTGTTGCTGGCATGTCAATGTTATCATGTAGTTGATTGGTCATCTTCGAAGCATAGCATCTTTCACTCTAAGCTCACACGTTGCAATGATTCATAATCCGGTGCCCAGAAGAGGCCACCTGCAAGCAACGGAACAGGACAGCACATGAGAGGAGGAGTAGCAACAAAAACTTCTTCTATAACGATTGTGACATTCCTGTTTGATTGCCTAGGGTGCCCGAGCACCAATGAATCTGTGTTTCGGATAAGTTTATTATGGAGTTAGATAAGGCTTCAATTCTGGCCAAAATACTCACCAAAAAGTCTAGTTCAGTTGTCTATTGTGTGCCTGACTTTTTTAGCATTGAAAGGTTGTCTCTTTGAAACTCTAATAGCGTGCCTGACTGTAACAGGGATCAATGAACTGGGTTTTAGCTGCTCTTCCTCGAGTTCTTGCGCGAAAAATTTACATATATTCATACATGGTTCCATTATTAGCCATAAGTAGTGTGATTCCTTTTAATTAAAATGGCTTGATCTCAAAACCAGAAGGTATTTAAATACTAGTTTTCTTAGCAACAATGGTCGACGAAGGTTAAAATTATTAATCAAAACTTGAATTTTATAAAAGTCATAAGAAAATTATTACGAATGTGTTAATTTGATGTAGATAACTTGCTTATAATTTGATTATAACTCCATAAAAAAAATTGATCTCGTTATATAAAAGCTAACACAAAAATATAATGCTGTTGAAACCCCAAAAAAAGAACAAGAGAAAAAAAAATAGCTTTCCCGACATTGGCATGTGGAACCACAAGACATTTCTCGTCCTGTCGTTGTTAGGATGTTGTTTTCACAAGTTTCCGTAACTGAAACTATCTTGATTTTGGGGTTTACATCCTCGAACACATGGCTCATATCCTAGTATCCCTGTATTTGAAATACTGCTCGAGGGAGAAGGGAGATCTATGAGTTCAAATTCATGAAGATAATTCGGAAATCAAGAATAAAATATAACTTTAATTCATTCCAATTCCGGTGTATCATGGCAAATTTCTATTTTATAAATATATATAACTGAATTTGAGCATATTAAAAACCCGTTTGTTTTCATATTTTTAAAATATTTAATTTTTTTTATTTTAAATTAATAATTTTTAATGTTTTTAAATTATTTTTATATATTTATATTAAAAATAATTTTTTAGTATATTTCAAATTTATTCCTGATATAATATCAATAGCTATCCCTCACTGGGTACTATTATCTCGGGGATTCCAGCGTGATCGAAAGCTCCAATTTCATCCACCATCGCCGTTTGTAACTTACATGCGCAGAATAGGCAACCTTGAAAAGGAAGCAAAAAAGTTACCAATAGATATCTAGCTTCGTGACACTCTTCGTGTACGATTTTTTTACTTTAATATATTAAAATTATAAATAAATAAATAAATAAATAAAAAGGATAATGGCTTATCAAATTATAAGCAAAGAGTAACATAAGACATCCACATTAAAGTATATGTCCATTTCTACGAAGTACAAACTAGTTCTGGCTTTCCCCTGTTCTATCTCCCCTGTTTTCACTCAAAAGCATGGACACACAACAATAAGAACAGAGTTTAAGGGTTCTACACCCATTTTCATGCTAGCTTAATCACTAACGTTACACACGTACACTACGGAAATATGAAAGGGACAAAAACAACTACCAGCACTGGTCTGTCTCCCAGTTCCTACTGGTATAGCCAGACGCAGCTGCCATTGTTGCTGACCTCACTGAAGAAGACCCAAAAGGCCTACGGTTTCTATACAGATCTCTATCATATCTTTCACGTTTATCAGGGTCCGATAATGTTGAATATGCTGCGTGGATTTTGATGAACTCACTGGCTGACATTTCTTTTCGATTCATGGACACAGCATCGGGGTGGCAAGTTCTTGCTAGTTTTCTATAAGCAGCCTTTATTTCATGGCTAGTAGTATTCATTGGAAGCCCTAGTACTTCATAGAACGAGGAAGTTGTAGCCATTGATTCAATGCCCACTGTTGGTCTCCTGTCAAAAAGATGCTACGAGTGGATATGAATCGAGGAAGGTTTATTTGAGGTGGTGATTTGGGGAAATGAAGTGGAAGAAGTTGGAGGCATGAAAGGATTGGATTGAGGAATTTTGTGGCGGCTAAAATGAGAGGGGATGATATATAGAGAAGCTCTGAGCCTATGAGGATTTAACTAGGTTCTCTGGTTTTCTCTAGTAATGGTAGACATTTGCTTGCCTTGAAAATGCTTATCCATAGGATCCTGTCCTTTGCTGACTCAGCTTACTGTTTTTATAGATAGGCCTTCCCTTCTACCTTGGTCCCACTCCTTCCTGCACCACAGGAGTGCAGGACTAGCACCTAAAAACATGTTCTCCGTCGACGCCGGGAAGTTTTGGTTTGTGGGATTCAATATTCTGTAGATAATGCATTCTAGCAATAAAACAGAACAGGATTTACTTTTCAATGCTGGATTTGACTCATCGATTTTCACTTTCAGCTGTGTTTCATGGAGCCATAGGTTATGTTATTTCAAACATGCATCTAACTATGAAAATCAATCATGATTTTTTTTTTATATATATATATAAATTTAAATCAAGAAACATATATAAGCAAAGATGCTAATTTGATCATGTAATACACAGTTGATGCTAGTGTCCTTTCCTGTCTTCTTGTTGGGAGAAAAGCAATAAACGAACACCAAAATCCCACGTCATCTTATCTCATTGTTCAATTAATTTAATATGCCTTTCTCTTAGTTTAGAAAAAAACATGGATTGTGTAGTTTACGTGTATTTCTGGTAATGTGATATATAAATTTTTTTTAAATTTTTTTAATGAAGTATATATATATATAACATCAATGCATTAAAATTATTCAAATATATCTAAAGAGATCATCAATTCAAACACTAAAATCCCATGTGTTCTCATTGTTCAATTAACTCAACATCCACTTTTCTCTTACTTTAAGCAAAAATATGGCTACTTGTTGATTATTTTGTAGTTGTACATGTGTTTTTAATAATGCGACATAAAATATTTTTAAAAGTGATTTTTAATTAAAAATATTATAGAATAATGTCTTAATTTTTTAAAATAACTTTAACATATTAAAACCTTAAAAAAGCACTTTAAAAACATTAATTTAATATTTTTTAAGAAAAAAAATAGTATAAAAAACGAGTTGAATTACCAAATACCTGGGTAGACTGGCGGTCTTATCATGTTTGACATTGCATTCAGATTCTAAAGACAGAAATTCTCAGCAAGATCAGAGACATGATCTTCATCTAATTGCTGCAATTGTTTCAGTACAATCCTAGATATCAAGAGGAGTATTAGCTAGCAGTCCTTTTTTGATAGAGTACATTAACCAAAAGGCCTAAGGCCCAAGTAGAAAGCTCTTAAATGTCTAGACCCCAGCTTAGGAAGGAACACATAGTCCAGCTCTGTGCAGTCTAAGAGCACAAAAACCATCCCTAGATAGTAGAGAGCTCGGAGAGGCAGAAATGAAGTCTCGAAAGCTTTCATAAAAAGGACTAATCATATCATAACCTCTTACATGCAATGCTTTAACTCCAATTTATATTGCAAGAGCACAATTCTATGCTTCGACATAAGATCATCAGCCTGTAGAATTTCATTTCAATTACAGAACTAAGAGGTTTAGTCCAAAATTGACAATAAACCATTTCTACTTGCTTGTCTAATTTTATAAAGAGATAGCTAGTCTGCCTGCAATTTACCATGTTTCGAATCTTTTGATATACAAATTAACTTTAAATAGGTTAATTGAGTCAATCAAATTGAATGAATAAAGTTTTAACAGGTTAATTGATTTTTTCTTTTGGCCAATTCAACTTAAAAATCAACTGGATTATGCTCTCAGTCAGGAGTTTTCTGAATCCAGCATAACTACACTCCTGGAACAATGCCGAAAAACCTTAATTCATGGAACATAGCGAAATATAATGATTAATTAAAATCATGGAAAAATCATGGCCTCAACTGATTGGTGAGCCCAAGATGTAGCATGATCCCAGACCTACAAAGCCCAAGTTGAACCAATCCAGTCCTGCCAAAAAGACTCTTCGTCGACATGAACAACTCTCTTCCCTTCTGTTCTCCGTGAATAGTTACGTTTTTGCTAGTTCCATTCTTGCAACTATCTAAAATTCTAAACACAGAACGCTAAGCAAGAAGAACAAGAGAAAGAGACCCGACACCATCTACCCAAAAAAAAACTACTCCGATAACCCACCTGATTTTGTTCTTCTAGCTTCCCTCTATCCATCTTTCAAGGCTTTTGTTTTCTACTCGCGTGACGGTCGACCCAGAATTGACTGGACCAATTTCAACTCGACCCGAGAACTGACACGGGTCCTGCTCCATGATCATGGCCTCAACTGGTAATAATCATTTCGACACTTTAACGATACAAATGAAGCTTTGCAACTTTAAGCAAGACCCTTGTAGTGAAAACTGTGCAAGTTAAAATCTTGAGGTTCCTTTGTTATTAACGAACCATAAAGATTGAGACTTTTTTCGAGTTTTAAGGTTTTTTGGTCTGTGAGCTTGGTCGTGGATGGTTATGCATGCATTATAGTTTCTATCTTATGTGAATAAAACATTATAGGTGGTTTCTTAGGTTCTTCAGCTGTAATTAGTTATAAAGACTTGGCCTTTTTTTGAACGTTAAAGTTCTTATTTAAGGCCTTTTGGTTTATGAGGTTCTGTGTTAATTAAGTGTCTTTTGTGAATTGAACTCTCTAGGTGGATTCCTAATGGGCAGTTGTGCCCAACGGTGCCGAATAGATCAAACTACATTCATTGGATCGAGGATATTTTGTCATCTGATATCATTCCAAATAATAACAGCAATGGAGATATTGCGAGAGTTTTTGATATAGGCACTGGAGCTAACAACATTTACCCTCTGCTTGGCGCCTCTCTTCTTGGATAGACTTTTGTTGGGTCAGGTAACTTTTTCTTTCCTTTTTGGGTTGTTGTGGAGCAGTGTTGTTTATAATTTGTTGGATGATATGCTGTGATTTTGGTTGCAGATGTGACTGATGTGGCACTAGAGTGGGCAGAGAGAAATGTCAAAAGTAATCAACATATATCAGAACTAATTGAAATTAGGAAGGTTACAAATTGTCAAGGCACCCTTTCTATTGAAGATTCAAAGTGTGGGGAGTTAGTAGATGGAAAAGGCAAAATGGATGGAAGTGGGAGTGTGGTTGAGGAGGCAGAACCCTTGCCCTTATCTTCTTTTGATCTCCCATCGGATGCAAATAAGAAATATTCTGGGCCACCTGTACTTCTTGGAGCAGTCAGAGATGGTGAGTAGTTTGACTTCTGCATGTGTAATCCCCCATTTTTTGAGACCATGGAGGGAGCAGGACTGAATCCCTAAACTTCCTTTGGTGGGACGCCTGAGGAGATGGTTTGCCCTGGTGGAGAGAAGGCCTTTATCACTCGTATCATTGAAGATAGTGTAGTGTTGAAGGAGTCCTTTCGGTTCTTTCTCATCAATCACATCTGTTATTATTTATATCCAACTTGTCCACGTACTCATTTCTGAAACATTGGTCTTTATGTTTACATTTTGTTTGAAGGTGGTTTACTTCAGTGCTTGGAAGGAAAACAAACCTCAAATTCCTCACCTCAAAGCTTCGTGATGTTGGAATCACCATAATAAAGACCACTGAATTTGTCCAAGGGAAAACATGTCGGTGGAGGCTTGCTTGGTCTATTGTGCCTCCGGTCAGGAAAATAATATCACCTCTTGTGCCTGAGAAGGTTACCATATCTTTCACCTTTGAGGTATGGATATGTCCCTCACACGTTCACTATCCTGTAAATTTGTCCCAGAAGTCATTTATTTTGTTGCTTCAACTATATTCGAAGCAACAAGTTTTGCACACGGAGAGGCATGGGCCTTGCTCAAGGTATATATTTGGTCAGCTACACTTGTTCTAATCCCCCCTCTTCCGAGTCTGAACTTGTCAAGGCATGCATGCATGCTCCATGAATTTGCATATAGACGCAGAAATCCTTTTGTTTATACAGTTTTAGGTTTAACACAAGAACTCTTCCTTATCTTTTGGTGCTATTACTGCTATGCCACGACAGCATTTACCATTTTCTGAAGATAAGTGGAAGCATTGGCTGCCAAATGCTTATTTATCGAAGCTTGCAAAATAAATCAGTGCAGTATGGCTCTTAAAATTTAATACTAACACAATGTGATACTTTGGGTTTGTACTAGTGTATCTCAAATGGATTTGTACTGTCTACCAGGGTCTTCCACAGCAATTCAATGCCTCGTGTAATACAATCTGTTGAATCCTTTTTCTGCGTTGGCAGTGCATCCTGTAAATTGAATGCCTCTTCATTTATTGTTGATGTAAGAACCTTGATTCTTGGTTTACTTCTCTGTCTCTACTGGTTATAATATTTCTGTGTCCTTACATGTAGAAAAATCTCTTTTTACTAGATCACTGCCTCAAATGATCAGTGCAAAACATTCCGAGGAATGAAGCAAAGCATTGTGATGGAGCTGCCACTTGCAACCCTTTGGAAGAGGCATCCAACAGTTGAAGTTATTTGCACTCTCCTTCAAATAACTTATTTTTTCGCATTTCGGTATGCTTGGTTGGCTTGAATAGAAAAGGCTTATATTATTGAAATCTATTTAACTGTGTCATGTTTTGGCACGTGTTTCAGCAAATCCCAGGCACCCTTTTGGTGAAAGCATCAGTACAGCACAGAGATAACCCAGTTCCAGGTTCCAGCATAGAGATATACTCTTTTTGTCTCTTTCTGTCATATATACGGCCATGGATGAGAGAAGTGATCTCGCTAATTTGAATATATTTACGACAGAAATTAGCTGCAGATCCTACTTCTGTATTTTGTTAAATTGGTGTTTGTTGGATCAAAGTTTTTATGACTGACATGTTGAGTTCTTGGGCTATTTTGGGCACGAGTATTCTAATTGATAATCCAACAATCAGAGGAAACTCTGTGATATAAGTTTCATATAGAAAAGGTCACTCTCAGCTAAATTTGGTCAATTTCAGCCATGTATAATCATTTAGAGATTTCATGAACTCGGTACCTCAGGTGTGGTTTCTTGATAGGTTACCACCATGAAATTTTTAAGATAAGATGCTTAATGGTGAAAGTTAGTTCCTATCTCTATAGTTCATAGGTTCACACAACATATGGACTATGAACTGGATAGATAGGAACTAACCTTTTTCATTATCCATTGGTTCACATTACATATGGCCTATGAACTAAATAGACAGGAACTAACCCTTTCCATTATGCATCCTATCCTTAATAATTTCAATGGTGGTAGTCTATTGAGAGGAACTGTGAAACATATGAGGTGCCGGTTCATCAAATCTCTACAAACTCACGCATGGCTGAATCAGACCGAAATTAGTTGAGACATGGGACATTCCTTTTTTCTTGCAAAACTTGTGTCAAAGCTTTCTCTAATTGTTGGATTCTCAATGAGAATACTCCTGCAAAGGATTACTGTTTTGATTTTTCATAGCTGGTATTATAAACTCTTGGACTTTTTTTTGCAGGAGTATTCTCGTTGGACTAGGAGGAAACTTTGATATGTAAATTTTGCAGAGAAAAAGCCAGCCCTTAACTAAATTGCATCTGATTCAGCCTTGAACAAGTTTTTAGGGACGTGATGAAGTCAGACCTTATATGTGGTGTCTTGATAGGTTTCCACCATGAAAAAGGTGAATGTTAGTTTCTGCCTGTCTAGTCAGAGGTTGACACAACTGATTGCATACCGTAGGCTTAAACAGTGACAAGCTTTTACTGAGTTGTAATGTGGTGTTTGTATGCACATTATTTTCCTTGTAGTGTCTGTATCTCAGGATTTCTTTGTTATTTTCAATCTTCTATCATCATCAATTTGCTATGCTGGCCTGTCCTCTCTTCCATTATAAAATGGTTTTGACATTAGGCAAATCGTCTATGCTAGAAGTGGTGTGCATTCATGAAAAGTTTTCATACAGTTTCAGTTTGAATAAGAACTTGTGGCGATAGCAAGTGGACCAAACCTGCTTAACATGTCAACCAACACCACCTTGTAAAGTGGTGGTTTCTATAATAGCTTGTTTTCCTTTCCGATTTGAAAACTCTTTAAATTTCATCATTTTACAAAGTAGTTCTCTACATGGGAAGGTGTGATTGGGCAATAACAGTGACAATCCAGCTCAATCCATCACATTACAAGTATCAGCATATTCCCAGAGTGGGCAGGCCTTCAAAGGTAAAAGAGCAAGGTTAGAAAAAAAAATTAAAGAAAAAGGAAGTATGCCAGCCACAACCATTTACACAAACCCTTTATACATCATAAACAACTAATTTAGCATACGTGTAGACAAACGAACAGTCTACCTCTTTAAGGACAACGGAGCAAATTTCAGCCACCCAGAAATTAATTACAAGAGATGATGACTCGTAATAGAACCCGATAAAATGGAACAAGAACTTAAGAAAAGAAGAGAAATTTTATGCCTTCCCTTCAACCCTTGCCCGTGTCAATCCAACACATGCATCAACAAAATCCTCATCAATAAAATCAGTGGAGAAGATCTGCAACTTATCAGAACATCCCTTTGAGAAACACTGTGCTATGAATAACCTAGCATATCCATGAATCCGGTTGGTCACAGGTTTAACACATACAATTGGGTTATCTGCTTGTGGTGTAACAGTATTCTCCACTCTGTAAAAGTATTTCCTTGACGAAACCGGTGGCTGTTCACTCAAATACTTCATGTTGCTTTCAAATTTTGTTGATGGCAAATCTGTGTCAATCCAATTGTCTTTCAAATAACCAGCACTCCACAACGGGCTTCCATGATTCGGAGCTGGTGATTTCCTTGGCTTCCATACACAGATTACCCTCTTCGGTAACAATTCCGCAATTGTTTTGCCAAAAACACTATCGTTCTGATGGATCAGGTATTCTCCAAGCTGTTCCTCCAAGTACTTGTCAAACTCTGGAGGATCCTCTTGGCCAAACTCCGTCCTGATCTCAAGAATTACGATCTCTGACTCAGTTTCTAACAGGAATTTCTTGAGGTCTCGAATAACAACATCAACACTATATGTTGTCAGGATTCCATGGCAGACCCGACGGTCTTCCTGAACACGAATATCAAAAACTCTGGTTCCTACACAAAGTTGACGGTAGATGGACAAAGACTGACATTGAACGAAAGGACGAGTGATCAATGGGATGCCAATCCTATCAGTAGCAGAATCATGGGTTCCAGGCCATACAATTTGGTTTATGTGAAGTTTCTCAGGGTTGAACCCAGCCATCCAATTCTTCCTGTCTGATGGACGATCATCAGAACCTGGATATGTTTCTCCAGAGCTTTCCTCAAGATCAACCAAAACCTTCTTCTCAGTTAAGATTTCTTTACGCCTTTCAATCTGTTTAGAGATCTGAGAACCCATTTTTCTATGTCAGAGATGATGATGAAGAAGAAGAATGTTGAGTTCTTCCTCTTTTTTTTTTTTTTTTTTTTTT
>SRLM01003424.1:51461-134777 GCA_015708895.1 Populus ilicifolia
TTTTTTTTTTTTTTTTTTTTCTTGTAGCAGGCACGGCAGGCTTTATTGCACAGGAAAAGAATTGGTTTGTGGGTTTTATTGCGCAGCATTGTAACGTCAATTGGATGTAATTACCATCCAGTTAAGACTTCTGGGAATATAAAAAACAGATTAGGAAGATTATTTATTTGCTTCCATTGATTTTTTCTCAACAATCTTGATTATGACAATGACATGCTTTTTTTCTTTAATTTAGTTGGTTGCTTCGCTTGCATTATTGGTGTAGAGTTATAATCGAGATAATATTTCCTTGGTTAGTCCACCTGTGTTGCCTTCCAAATTTGTTCTTGAGGTTTGTTGGTCTGCACAACATTTCCCCCTCATCTACGCATAATCTGTTCTAAATCCACCAGGGTAATAGAGGTTTTGCCCTTGATAAGCCACCACATGGCAGCAAAAACCACAGTTCCTTGTACCAGGCTCAATCATCCATAGACACCTTATCAAGTATGGTTTAACCACTAAACGTGATTAGGGGTTTAATAATGTCCATAATTGAAGGTAATTGTCCTCTTCCATTAACTTTATTGAAGATGAAAGGAGTGGGCCATCTCTTAATTAAAAATCATGGATCATCTCTTCCCTGTTAATCAATCAATAACTATTTTCTTCGCATTGTTGATGCTATGTAGCATGGCACCTCATCAATGATGTCCTTTCCAAGGTATATTTCCATAATTCCATCGCTATCTTCCCAGAGGCCAGTAAACTCTTTCCTTCAAGAGATCAGGCAATCAGATAACCACAAACAACTGCTTCAAATAAAACGAAATAAATAAAAAACAATTAATAAAGGAATAAAAAATAAAACGTGCTATGCACGGAAAAAGTCAAAAACAGATTTCAGCTCCATAGCCCACATGGTAATATAACTAAACGAGTTGAACGGCATCCTTGAGATAAGTGGAAAGGAACTAGAAAGAGATTTTCTATGGAAGTATTAACAAGTCATCTGGAACTTGATAGGAGACAGACGACGTCCTCCCTCCTACCTTGCTAGAAAATTGCCATCTCTTGTCTGAATAGAGATGCGGAACACGAGAATACGAGGACCAAAGACGAGCAACTTCCATTGAATCATGTTACTACTGGTATAAAGTGTAAAAACCATAGACTCACAGACTTCATAGGAATCCAAAGCATTGCAAGATAGATGTAACTCTAAGAAATCAAGGAAGGTAATTGGTCAGTGTTTGAAGCAATGACAAGCTTATAGCTCAAATTATCAACAACAATAATCATTAATTAGGCGTAATATCTACCTCCTCTTCCATCTTTGGAGTCTATTTCACTGACTTAAATTCTGCAGTTCCTTTGAAAATCAATTTATGAATATGGATGAATGAACTTGCCAGAAAACAACAGAACAACACAACAATGCCCATCTCACTAAAGCAATAAGAACATCTAACATGGAGAAAATCCCAACTAATTAAGCAGCCAAGAAAATGAAAAGTTAAGCTAGTGTTTGACAAGGTAATCGAATGCCGTTGCGTGATAAGAGCTGAAGAGAAGACACTGCTTGTGTGATCTGGGATTGATCGGAGATGTTAATGAAGGGTTGGGTTATGCAAAGAAGGTTATCGGCGATGTGTCGTTTGGTGGGATTGGAGTGAAGTTTTGAGAGACTGGAGGGTTTTGGTGGGGGAAGAGAGGGCATTGAGGAGAGAAGGAAACATCCGCCGAGACAGGAATTTCTACTGTTATAAGCTATTAAATAAATATATAAATATTTGTTAAGATAAATTATTATTTTATATACATAAATTTTTAACAGTAAAGTTTTAATTTAAATATATTATTTAAAATATTAAAAAATAAATTTAAAATGAAAATAAACTTGTTGTTGAAGTTATATTCTTCAATGTTTTATAAAATATAATTCATTTATAATTAAATTTAAATCAATATTATAATAACTCATCAATCGGAATAAAATAATAATTTCATGTTAATTAAAAAATAAAATAATTAAATTTTTTTCTTTTTTAATTTCTTCTTTCTTTACTTGATGTTTTTTTAGATTAATATTTTATAAGTTCAATTTCATAAATTTATTTCTCCTACTTTTTTATTTTTATTTTTTTGTGTTTTTCTTATTTTTCTCTCTTCCTTTTCTTTTTTCTCTCTCTCTTTCTATTATATTTCTGCTCAGTTTGTAACATATAAAATGAAAGGAGCTTATTTGTTTAATTTTTAATGGCAAATAATTACTTTACTTTAAGTGGGTTGTTTTATTTTTATTTGATAGTTTTTTTTTGTTAGCATTATCATGCTCTATTCATTCTAAAATTTTAACTGAATTTTATTTAATATATTTTAAGATCCCTTGTAAAATTTAAGTTCAATTTGATAGTCGGATTGAAAATTTTATTTAATAATGTAAAACTAGTTAAATTGTGATTTTTCATCAAATTTCTGAATTTCTTCAAAAATTATGAAATTTTAACTTAAAATAAAACATCATATTAGAAGATTCCATATCAATTTTTAAATTTTTTTAATCACTCAATTGAGAATTATAATTTTTTTATATATAAAACTAGTCAAAAAAATATTAATAAAATCTTACCCGAGGAGCACCCCCAAACCTTTAACATGCCTTCACCCCACCCCTGGTTGTAGTGCTATCAAATGGTGCATTTTGTTCACCTTGAGAAGCTTAGGCTGCCGTATAATATCGGCCAGGTAATCGGTCTCCAGAGATCAAAACATACATGGTTTGGCGAGGTGCTAGCATGGTGAGTGAGATGTTAAAGGGCTTGAGAGGGGAGGCTGCAACATTGATGACTCAAAAGAGTTTGACTCACTAGAGTTTTTTTTTTAGTTTTTTTTGTTTATTATTATTCTACCTGGGCTACAGCCCAACGGAGCCTTGTGAAAGACTCCGCCCCTGGAAGGAACCGTGTGGGGGGGAGCAAACGATGTGTCATGCTTCATTGACGGGGGAGATGGTGGTGGTGGTGTACGCGCTTTGGGTCCGCTTAGGTTGGCATCGTAGGTGGGTGAACGGTCGACGGAAGGAGGGGGCTTTAGGACTTCGGTGGCCCTGGTTAGAATACGGGTAGTATTTTTAAAAAAAGCTAAAATCGTTGAGATTTTAACGAAAATTGATCTTGATTTTTCACCAGAACTAATAAAGTGAAGCTTTCCTACACATTGAGTATTGCGTGCCACATTTTCTACATGTCAAATGCTGCAGTCGCGTTCCAAAAAGCATGGCTGTCATGGCGAATATAATTTTACTCACTCGTGCCTAAATTCCACCAACTTCTGCATTTGATGCCTGGCTTCACATTATCACAAGCAAACATCTGTGGGTTTATGTCAGGGTGCACGGAAATAGACCAAGCCATATGCATGCTTGGGAGGTGATGCCAATCGTTACTTGTAGCATTATATATCTATTCTGGTGAAGTTTGCCTGCCTTTCTGCAGCCACAATTCATTGTTAGCATGTGTCTGCAGCTTACAATATATATTTTGATGAACTACTTGTAGAGTGCACTGTTTTCGATTCTAGCTTTTTAGGTGGCTGCACTGAATAAAAGGGACATGCAGATACAGTGATGAAGAAATTGGCTCCATTTTTTGTATTTTGATCAATTTTCAACTTGGTTTTGGTGTTGTGTTGTGTGATTAACAGGTCTAAAACCCAACACTATGGCTTTATCATTAGATGCCCTTTTCTTGTCTTAAAGCATGTAATGAACGATAAAGCCAAAAGATCGGCTTCTACACCTAGTCAAACTGGACTGTAGACATTTACACGTTGCTTGGGCCATCACAATAGGAAGACCAGCTCCATGATCAAAACTTGACTGGCATGTTTTCAGGCATGAAAAAAGAACATGAAAAACAGACGATCATGAATTACTTGCACCAGCAATCACAAGCATTATAAAAGCAGTTATAGCCAAAACACCTTGCACATTCAAACCAGATACCCTGTTTATTCACAGAATGACAAAAGCAAACCAGATATTTGAAAGCACATATTAATTCGCTCCATTTTCTACGGCTTTCTTATCATCACGGCTTTGTTCTGGACTCCATCTCGTGATTGTGCACTCCTCAACAGAGTATCTCTCCAAACAAGATGGAGAGATAGCACCGTGACCATGTTTGTCAACATTCAGAATTAACAACGTTTTCGCAACACTTCCACAAAGTCTAATAGTGCAGTGGAAATCAGACCACACCCTCAATCTCCCAGTATCCCCTTCTGATAGAACAATCACAGCATATTCTGAATGTACCAAAGATGGATGATGCCGGTAAGCGACGAAATCCACGCCATACTGTAATCCTGGTCTGAGAACCCAATTTTTCATACGAAGATGAGAATACACCTTATAAAAATCCGGGAATTTTTCCTTTTTCAATTTCATATACAACCACAAATCTAAATCATTTTTAACAAAATTATCTTCACCAGCAATCTTTAAACATTTTAAAGAAAAACACAAATAAAATGCTTCCTCCAAACCCAACTGAAACCATTGCTTTTCTTTCTCAGCTGTGATAATGGGTTTACCGAAACATGCCCGTGTGAGAAGCTCAGTCTGTTCTGCTTCCACTGCAAGAAGCACACTACAACCTGAGAGTGACGCACATGCATTTGACTGAAGAAGAGAAGATTGAAGCTGAGCGACTATTTCTGACATGGGATCTGCTAGTGCTTTAGCTTCTGCTCCTTTTCCTTTCCATCTTGGCCCCATTTTTTTAAGTATCCTTTAAAATCTGGACAAATGAAATAGATATATAAGCTTTAAGAACCAAGGGACAAAAAGGGAATAAGGTTTGAGGATTTTCTCACTTATCAAAAAGAAGAATTTCCCGGAAAATTCACCAGAAGAACTGCTGGGAAGAAAAAGAGAGGAATGGTTGCGGGCAAGGAAACCTTAGGTTTTTCTTTTTCAGTGCTCATCTAATTGATGAAGCTCGGCTACTTTTAAAGTGTTTCAGAGTACAAAGGACTGTTTTACCTGAACTAACGGTCAATTATTAAAGCATATTATTCCAAGGGTACAAATGTCTCACGGACATTATACCAAACACTTTATAAGCACTAACATGGTCACCACAGTGTACATAAATATGAACGAAATTATTGAAATTTGAACCCATTTGGGTAAAAAAGTACTGGGTCTTTTTAATCCACTTAATTGCAGATGAATATGAAACCATTGCCTAATTTAAGAGACTTCAAATATGCACTTTGTTGTATAAGGTAAGCTAGTCTTTGCCAAGGTAAGTGAATGCCTTCGCGTGATAAAAGCTGATGAGAAGAGACTGCTTGTGTGAGCTGGGATTGATTAGAGATGTTGATGAAGGGTTGGGTTCTGCAAGTAAGGTTTTTGGTAATGTGCTGTTTAGTGCGATTTGGGTTTAGTTTTGAGAGACTAGAGAGTTTTGGAGGAGGGAGAGAGGGCATTGAAGAGAGAAGGAACCATGTAAGGGTGAACAAACGATGCTTTCATTCTTCATTGACAGTGGTTAAGGTGGTGGTGGTGGTGTTGAAGCTTTGGGTCCAGTGAGGTTGGCATTGTAGGTGGTTAGGTATGACAATTGATACCCACAGGTCAGGTTTTGGTAATATCCATATTTGAACCTGAAAATACTATTCATACCTGATCCAAAACCTAACAGACATGGATTTTAGAAACTCAAACCAAACCCCATCAGGTCTCGAGTATATATCATACAATGCAATGATGCAAATATATATCATACATTCATTCCAACAAAGGAAACAAAATTCTTAATATCACAATATCAATCCATGCCAAGCTTAAAAACAAACATCCCAAAACCTGAAATTATCTATTTATTATTACAAGTGACTTGCTGCCTTGAGCTGGAGACCAACTAATTTATGTTCCTTCTCACAAATTTCTTCTTGACTTGTAATCAAAAGTAACAAAAAACCAAGCTTTAAATGAAATGGGAACGGTTAGCAACAACTCCCTTATTCATGTAAATAAAATATTGTTTTAAAATTATAATCCTCAGTACAAACTCGATTTAACCTAGTCCTCTAGTTCTCCATATATAAGGCTCTACAGCTCATTTTATTCCATCACAAGCTTTTTGAAATCTTTCTTCTCTCTGTCCTTTAAGCTACAAAATGTCATCTAAAGTTGATATTCCTACTGAAACAAAAGCTGTTACTAAAGGAACAGCACCTCTAAAAGGAGCTTATATCCATGAAAAGGTTGAATACAAGGGGCTTGTTATATTTGACTTCGTTTTGAGGCTAGGTGCTGTAATAGCAGCTCTACCTGCCACTGCCACAATGGGAACTAGCGATCAGAACCTTCCCTTCACACAGTTCTTCCAATTTCAAGCCAGTTATGATGATCTTCCCACTTCTCAGTAAGTCAATCTTTTATTGATCTTTAGTTAATACCAGGGTTAATATCTGCTTACCAGTTTTAGATACCACATTGCGGTTTTTTACCATAGATTTCTTGTCACGCAGTATTGAAGCATTGAATTCAGATCATAGAAACCATCTTCTGCACTGACTGAGGAATTATTGATTACTGCAGGTTCTTTGTGATTGCAATGGCAATAATTTCTTGTCACAAATAACTTAATAGGGGTGGTTCATGAAGTCTCGTGACACATGCAAGTGACCTAGTTTGAGTCTCTATCATCTAAGGCTTTAGCTGTTCATTTTTCCTACATACTGAAGCTATGAGCTGTTACACCGAAGCCACATAAATAAATGGCTCAGAAGTTTTTAGCTTTTTCTCCAACATTTTCCAGTGACCAAAACAGGTCAGATTCACCCTCCGCACACCTAGATGGAAACAAAAAAAGCACACCATAACTTGCAAAAACGTTAACTCCGACTCTTGGCCTCAAAATTACAAGACCTAATCCGAGCAATAGATTCCTTATTTTCTCAGCAAATCGTAAAACCAAATCTGACCTTCTATACGTTAGCATCTCCAGAAAATTAATTAAGAACAAAATCAAATCTCAGGTACCATAACACGTTTAAACCGAACAAAAAAATAAAAATAAAAATTAGAAACTCGTAAGTCTCAGCAGATCGAATAAAAAACAACAATAGTATCTCTTTTCAGTCTAACAAAAAAAACATCTAGAAAAATATACATGGATGACACTTACTAGCTAGAAGTTGCTGCCTTGGTGGAGCTAGGAAGGGCGGGCTGCTGGACCTGCTGCTGCCGGCTGGAAAGAGTGAGAGAAAGAGAGCGAACTGGGGTGAGAGGTCTAACGGCTGAGTAAGAGATTTCACGGTTAATTTTTGTGTATATATACTATGGCATTATTGTAACTATATCAAAATTTAAAAACATTTTTAATTCTAAATCTATATATATAGATAGATAGATGAAAGATGAAATAATAAATACTCTCGAGACACTGGAATGATTTTTTTATATTTAAGGCGTTTGTTTCATAAAAGTAATTTTCTGGGACACTTACAATTACTTTTTAAGTTTTCTTACATTTATTTATTATTAAAACAAAAAATTAATAAAAAAATATTTTTTAATAAAAATATTAGTTTAGTTTATAAAAATATTTTATTTTTGGATTGAAAGTATTTTTAAAAAATTACATGAAGAAAGAAAAATATCATTATTTATTAATTATATTCAATTTAATTTTTTAATTTTTTATTATTATATATTTTGTTTATGATTTTATTTTTTAGGATTTGGTTTGATTTAATTTTTATATTAAATTAAATTTTAATTATTAGATTTCATCATTATTTTTTTTTAATTATTATATTTTCTATTTAAAATAATTTACTAAATTAAAATTTTTAAATTTTTTATAAGTTAGATTTGATTTTTTTAATTATTTTTTTATTTAAAATAATTTATATATTTTTTAATTTCATTATTTTTTAATTTTTTTATACGTTAGATGTTTTATTTTTTATTAAAATTTATTTTATTTAAAATAATTTATAAAAATTTATTTTTTTTATTTAATTTCATGTTTCTTTAATATTTGTATATATTGAATTTTGATTATTATTTTTTTAACAAACTTAATGAAAAATTAAAATATTAATACGTTTTTTGGTTTATTTTTCATGGTATAGTCAAATATTAAAAAATATTTTAAATTTATTTTTATAATATTATCAAACATAAAAAATAATTTATTTTCTATAAGAATTATTTTTAAGAAATAATTTATAATAAACCACCAAATTATATACACTATCAAAGTTTTGACCTCGTGCCTAGGCACAATGAAATAAAACTGCATTCCTACCTTGTAAATTTATATTTTGTATATATATTTTTAATTTTATTTTTATATCAATTTTAATTTTTAATTATTATTTAATTTTTATATTTTTTAATTAAAATTTTTATTTTTAGATTTAATTTATATTTTTTAATTTTTATTTATTTTATTGGAATATTTATAAAATTAATTTATTTTTAATTTTATTATCTTTTATGTTTTATATATGTTAAATATAGTATTTTTTTATTGTTATTTATTTTATTTAAAATAATTTAGGTTGTTTTTAATTTTATTCTCTTTCAATATTTTTATATGTCAAATTTGATTCATATTTTTAATAAGTTTTAAAAAATATGAAAGAATTGAGTTTTTTTCATAATATATTTAAATATTAAAAAAAATTAAATATAAAAAATAAATTTATTTTCTATAAAAACCATTTTAAAAAAATAATTCTCAATAAATTATAAAAGTTTCTACCTCGTGCCTCGTGTTTTGAAATAAAACTACGTCGATTCTTTTCTTCCCTCCCTCCCTTTTTAACTTATAAAGTTGTTCTGGGCTTGAAGCCCTATATCTCATTTGTAAAATTGTATCTTGATGAGCCCTGTAATCATGGGCCATTATTGTTGCTCGACAGAAAAGGAAAAGAACAGAAAAATATTTGCCCTCAGTGAGAGGGGAGAGTATAAAAAGGGGTTACGGGAGGTGAAGAAAAGGATAACATCCCCGCGCACCTGTTCTCAACCTGACAACTCTTATCTCCTTCACTTCTTCTCTACTGCTAATTAAAAGACACAGCTACTTAGCCACCAAGCACTTGCACTTTTAGTACAAGAATACACACTGTCTTGAAATCCTATGTTAAAAGAAACAAAGAAAAGTTTTGTTCTCTTCCTTTAAGGACTTGGAACTTTCCTTGTACACAGCATCCAACGCAGGTAAGTGTTGTTTCTTTTATGTCTCGTTTCTATGGCCTTTGCTTTCATTTCTTCCCAGAAACCCTGATAAAACGTTCTTGATACCTGATTTTTTTCATGGGGTTATCTGCTTGTGATGTTTTAAATTGAATTAGATATCCATGGTTATACTTGCCTTGATTGGTTACAGTGAATTTTTCTTCTGATTATTGATTCTTTGCAGTGTTCTTTGGTGTCATATTGTATTTTACCATTAAAGGTGTCTTTATTTTGATTCATTTAATGCCATTGAGTTGGTTTTGATTGACGGAATTTTTCTTTGTAGGGAATAAAAAGAGTTGTTTTGTGATTATATGTCAGTCTCTCTATTCAATGGTTTCGTATTTGATTTTTTTGGAACTTTGATTTGCAGGTAAAGATTTTTGAAAATGGAAAATGGAATTGATAGAGTTGTCGATGCGACGCAATTAGAAAATAACATCAATGTTAACACTGAAGTTTCTAGGGATAAGGTAGAGGATAAATATGAGGTTTTGGGTGGCGCGGTGGAGGGAAAAAATGAGTTTTGGGGGGATAAGGTAGAGGAGAAGGTTGCGGTGTTGTCCAGTGAATCAAATGATTTGGAAGATGAGGTTTTTGTGGAGGCACTTGAGTCACCCGAGAAATTGCATGAAGAGGGAGTGAAGTTTGAGTCAGATGGCGGTGTTGAGAGTGTTGGTGACTCGAGTTTGGTGATTGGAAATGCAAATTTGGATGTGGGAAATGAAGTGGAGAAATTTGAGGCACAGGAGTCAGAAGGTGGTGATTCTGGTTCAGTAGTCATTGAGAAATCAGATGTAGGAAGTGTGATGGACAAATTTGAAGAGCCAGTTTTTGTTCCTGCTGAGCCTGGGAATCCTGAGGGATTGACTGAAGTGGTTGGTGAAGAGAAGGTGGTGGATCCGGTAGGTGGAGAGAGTGTCCGTAAGATTGATGAGGGAGGGACCGTTGTTGAAGTGGAGGGCAGTTTGTTGAATGGAGGGGAGGTTGTTTCTGAGATTGTTGGTGATGGAGGAATAGAGGCTTTGAAGGGTGAGGATGTGGCAAATGCTATGCTGAAAATTGAATCAAGTGAGGGGATTCTCCCTGAGGATAGTAAGGAAGAGGAAATCAAAGAGGATGGCTCAGTTGAGCTTCAAGACAGAAAAGGTGAAGGACTTCATAAGAATCCGGTGAAAGTCGATACAGAAGATCAGGATGACAAAAGTGGGGAATTGATAGGGGATTCAGCTGGCCTTGATTCGGAGGATGGGATTCACAAGGGTGAGCATCCAAAGGGCATTTCAGCAACTGTTGATACAGAACACGGAGATACCAGCAATGGAGACTTGAAAGATACTATAGCTTCAGTGGATCCAGAGCATCATGAGGAAACTCCTGAACTGACAGCTGCTTCAGTGGATCCAGAACATCATGAGGAAACCCCTGAACTGACAGCTACTTCAGCTGTCCCACATGCAGCTCTGGGAGAATCAACAGTGGTAGCGGAAACCGGAAGCTTAAATTCTTTAGATAAGTTTGTGAATGAGAAAAATGAAGACATTCAGACAGATACTGCTAATTTGAGAGCAGAGGATAACAAGGATTCTGAACCAGAGCATACTGCTGAAAAAGGTAATGATGCTGGCCAGAACAATATTGTGTCTGGGCACCCTGAAAGGATTGCAGAAACATATCCAGAGAAGCAAAACACTCCAGTAAATAAAGAAGGTGAAAGGCACCCTGAACCTAAGCTTGCCTCTTCATCTGGAAAATCTCTGAGTCTTCCCTCCCATTCCCGTCCAGCTGGCCTTGGTCGTGCTGCCCCACTCCTGGAACCCGCAACTAGGGCAATGCAGCAGTTGCGTGCTAATGGAGCCATGTCTCATATGCGCCCTCAACAGCTTGATGACCCTACTAATGGGGAGTCAGAGGTGCACGATGAGACTCATGAAAAACTCAAGATGATTAGGGTGAAATTTTTGCGGCTAGTGCATAGGCTTGGATTGGCCCCCAATGAAACTGTTGTGGCACAAGTTTTATACAGATTGGGAATTGTTGAGCAGCTGCGAGGGAGAAATCGGGGTCGCATTGGCACCTTAAGTTTTGATCCTGCAAGTGCCATGGCAGGACAGCTCGAGGCAGATGGGCAGGAACCCCTTGATTTCTCCTGCACAATTATGGTTCTTGGCAAGACTGGGGTCGGAAAAAGTGCCACTATCAATTCAATATTTGATGAAGCAAAGCTCCCCACCAATGCTTTTCAATCTGGTACAAAAATGGTTCAGGATGTTGTGGGAACTGTTCAGGGGATCAAGTTACGGGTCATTGACACACCAGGCCTCCTTCCTTCTGGGTCTGACCAGCGACAGAATGAGAAAATGCTTCTCTCAGTGAAAAACTTTATCAAGAAAACTCCTCCAGATATTGTGTTGTATTTTGATAGGTTGGACATGCAGAGCAAGAATTTTGGTGATCTGCCCCTGTTGCGAACCATAACCAAGATATTTGGTCCATCTATATGGCAAAATGCAATCGTCGTCCTCAGTCACGCTGCTTCTGCTCCACCTGATAGTCCACAAGGTACCGTTTCAAGTTATGAAATGTTTGTAACTCAACGTTCTCATGTTGTTCAACAAACAATTCGTCAGGCAGCAGGTGATATGTGGCTTGTAAATCCCGTTTCATTAGTTGAGAATCACTCTGCGTGTAGAAGAAATAGGGCAGGGCATAGAGTGTTGCCTAATGGTCAGGTTTGGAAGCCTCATTTGTTGCTACTTTCCTTTGCATCAAAAATCCTTGCTGAAGCAAACACTATATTAAAGGTGCAAGATAGTCCACCTAAGAAGCAATTTGCAACTCGGTCAAGAGCTCCTCCTTTACCATACCTGCTGTCATCTCTTCTCCGGTCAAGACCACAAGTTAAGCTACCTGAGGAACAGTTTGGTGATGAGGATGGTTTAGATGATGATTTGGACGAGTCATTGGATTCTGAGGACGAGTCTGAGTATGATGATTTACCACCATTTAAAAGTTTAACAAAAGCCCAGGTGGCAAAGCTTACTAAAGCTCAGAAGAATGCATATTTTGATGAGTTAGAGTACAGGGAGAAACTATTTATGAAGAAACAGTTGAAGGAAGAGAAAAGGCGACAAAGGATGATGAAGAAAACTTCAGTGGCAACCAATCCTCTGCCTGGTGACTACAGTGAAGATGCAGAAGAAGAAAGTGAAGGTCCTGCATCTGTGCCCGTTCCCATGCCAGATTTATCCTTACCTGCTTCTTTTGACTCTGATAATCCTTCCCACCGGTACCGTTATCTTGATAACTCCAATCAGTGGCTTGTAAGGCCAGTCCTTGATACACATGGTTGGGATCATGATGTTGGCTATGAAGGTATAAATGTGGAGAGATTATTTGTAGTTAAAGACAAGATCCCTGTATCCTTTTCTGGCCAGGTAACGAAGGACAAGAAGGATGCCAATGTTCAAATGGAATCAGCAAGTTCCATAAAGCATGGTGAAGGGAAATCAACTTCACTAGGTTTTGATATGCAGACTTTAGGGAAGGACTTGAGCTATACTTTACACAGTGAGACAAAGTTCATTAATTTCAGGAAGAACAAGGCAACTGCTGGTCTTTCAGTTAATCTATTGGGCGATGCCTTATCAGCTGGAGTGAAACTTGAGGACAAATTGATTGCTAATAAGCGGTTCCAAATGGTCATGTCTGGTGGTGCAATGACTGGTCGTGGTGATGTAGCATATGGTGGTAATCTGGAGGCCCAACTGAGAGATGAAGATTATCCCCTGGGTCGTTCGCTATCCACTCTTGGACTCTCTGTTGTAGATTGGCATGGAGTTCTAGCAATTGGTTGCAATATACAATCTCAGGTTCCTATTGGAAGGTCTACAAACTTGATTGCCCGTGCCAATTTGAATAACAAGGGTGCAGGACAATTCAGTATTCGCATAAATAGTTCAGAACACCTCCAAATAGCTTTGGCAGGTCTCATTCCTCTATTGAGGAAGCTTTTTGATTATCATGAAGAAATGCAGCTTGGACAGTGAAGAAAACTGGCACTTCTTTTCCTGCAGTAGCCAAGCTGTGACAGGAAACGCCTGAGTTCGCTATGTTGGGATGGTCATTTATAAGAATGAGCAAACCTAAGCTTTTCTTTTTGTACCTCTCCTTTTTCTGCTGTTGTATTTCAACATCGCGTTACCTTGATAACATTCATTGTAGCAGTTTTGTTAGATATTTTCATACTGTGGTTTTTGTTCCCTCTACACCGCTGAGCCAAACAATGTTTCTTCTTCACTCGTGCCTCTGTTTAGCTATTCATTCGTTCTATATTGGTGTGCACATTTGTTCATCTTGTCCAACAGGTGCATTCACCATCTTTTACTATTTTCTTCTTTTCTTTTAGCTACACTAGTTTAATATTTTCGCTGTCCGCCGTGGAAAGTTACCCAAAGCTTTTATCTTGGAATTGTGTGGTGTGAATCCTCACGAATCAACCCTCACGAATCAACGGCTATTCCTGCTTTCTGCCAAGTGCAATTTTACTGATTCCCGTGGCCTGCTGGTGTGCTATCAATGTTCACAAAATCAGAATTCCGGTTTCAAAAATGCTGTCTTCAAATAATGGTTCCAATTCCAATAGATGACATCATGTCCAGACTAGGGAAAATCTAAATGCAATGTTAATGCAGCTTGGATAAGCGGACTAAGGATAGAGTTTAGTGTTGAACATGGTTCTTTACTTGCAGCAAAATCTGTTTTCTGCAGAAATGTCTAAGTGATGGAGGCTGTGGCTATATAGGGGGCGCTTTGTTGGGAAAAAGATGATGGCTGGAGACTGGAGATATTCGAGATGGAAACTGTCTCGAGCTGATCCATAATGTTCAACAGACGACGGTGAAGCCCTTCCCCGTGGATCCGAGGAAGATGATGTTTTGTAGCTTAGTCACTTTTGTTAAAAATAAAAGATTAAGTTTTTGGGCTTAAATGATATTAAAATTTAAATAACAAAACAGTGATCACTTCAAACCTCACCATGCCACCATTCTCTTAAGCTTTTAAATTAAACTAGATTTTTGACAAGTTTGTTATATTCTGTATTTCTTACATATTCATTGGCATGTACAAAGAGTGGTTCCTATTACCTGTAAATTAAAAGGAATCAGCTTTTTATTATATGAATTTCACTGTATAATTCATGGTAAAAGATTAATGTCTTTTGTTTTTTAGAAAAAATAATTTTTTTTATTTAATTTAAATTATTAATATTTAATCTTTTTATTTAGTTATTACATTTTCATCATACCTATTTTAGATTTAACATATTAATTTAGTATTTTAAGTTTAACATGTTAACTTAGTTTGACAAGTTAATCAAGTTAATTCAGATTTTTTTAAAATTAGTTTTGTTCTTTTAATAAGGGCTTATTTTCTTTTTTAATTAATTTTTTTAAATTTAATTAATTAATATTAAATTTTTTTTTGTTTAGTTATTAATTCTCGTGATATAGATCTTAGGTTTAACGGGTTAATCTAATTTTTAAAAAAATTTTGAATTAGTTTTTTCATTTTAATTTTATTTTTTAATATTATAACTATAACTAAAAAAAGTTAACCTTTTACTGTATAAATCCATAGTAAAGGATGGATGCTTTTTAGTTATATTTTTTTTTTTAAAAATTCATCTTTTAATATCAATTTGATTAAAAATTAAACTTCATGATGGATTTTTATTTACTTTTTATTAGATTATTGTCATCTCATAGGTGATTTTACTATATTCATTGTCGGAAAGCGCTATTCATTAGAATAGTCTCTTGTTTTTTAATTAATATTTTTTATTTAATTTTATTTTTATTTAATTATTACACTTTTATAATATAATCTTATAATCAGATACACATTAAAAGCTCTTGGATTTGGTTTTATAATCAAATTTTAACTATTAGGTCTAACGTTGCAGTTAAACTCACTTACATTTAAATCATGTAAATTTAATATTATTATAAATATTATTTTTAAATCATATATTATACTGTAGCTAAATCTAAAATTTCTGGCTATAGTTTTATATATAAATTTAACATGCTTAAATTTTAAAAAAAAATTATATTTTTTATGCCAAAAAAATGATCTCGAAGCCCTATTTCATGACTAAACAGGGCAGCACGGGACATGTTCTTGCTTTCAGTCAAGAGAGCCATGTTCACTTTTGTTGATACCTTCACTGGCTGCTTCCAATAATCGGAAGAGGCCACCAAGAACCGTACTGACCCATAAGGATTCTCATGTCCATTACTAGCTGGACCAGTTTAAAATAATTCAGGCCCTCCCTGCCTGTAGAGACCACTGGTATGTGTCAGTTCTGTCAAGCCTTTGAAAAGTGGGTATTTTCAATTTAACTTTCACGCCCGTTCTACATTATATGTTTATAGATTGACCCCAAAATAATAAACGAAAAGGGCCCCTCGTCATCTCACGCGATGTACTGGTGTGGTAACCATGCGTTGTCGCAAATAAATTTATGAAATTTGTTTAACATTTTAATTAATTTTTTAAGCTTAAAATAAATATATTTTTTTTAATTGATTATGTATTTTATAATATTTAATTTCATGTGTGTTTTTTTTAGCTAAATATATATCATGAATATGTTTGACATTAATTCAAAAAATAAAACAGACATGCAATCAATTATTCACAAACCTAGACGTCTAGTGAAAAGAATAATAATTAAATAAAAAGGAAAGAATCGATAAGGAGAGGGTGTTCCATATTGAAAGAGTGGTTAATTTTAATTAATCATTGAGTTCATAACTATTAATTAAACCTAATTATCATTCTCAACTTCATAGTTAATTTTTGTTATTATTGTCTCGCATCAACGTAACTTTGAACATCAAGACATTCCGAAGAATCATGGAGAAATGAGATATGATCATCAGCTAAAAACTAACATAAACTAAAATATAATAAATTATTAACTCCCAGATTCTTGTTATTTAAATTTTTTTTCCCCTTTATATGTTAATCTAGGGTTAGTCCTAGTTTTTTTTTTAAAAAAAAATAATTTATTTTTCCAGTGTTACTATCATTATTTTTTTTTTAAACTATTAATCTTAAATTGATCAATTATCAATCATCAAACTTCAGATTCTATAATTAATCATTGTTTCTATGAGTTTTCATAAAGAATTATTATTTTTTATAATATTAATGGTTTTTCTTTTAGCAATTTTGAAAGAATAATAAAGAAAAATTTCAAAATTATAAAAAATAATCACCGTTTTTTATTAGGTTGTGTAAAAAAAAATAATTATAAATTATTTAGAGAAAATTGATATTGAGAAAATATAAAATAGAAGATAACGGAAAGAAAAGAAAAATTACGAAAAAAAGAAAAAAGAAAAGATAAGCCTGACACGCAGTAGGCTTGATGGCAACTAGGCCTTAGCAGTTAGGCTGCACACTTCCAGCCCGAGACATTAAAAAAAAAAAAAAAAAACGATGGACGAAACGATGCCTGCTAAGACCCCAATAGCCTGACAATAAAACTGGTTAAAAAATATATTTAATCGAGATGTGTAAAGCTCGTCTTAATAATATTTATATTAATAAAAAAACTAATATAAATATAAATATAATACCCGATTATTATTTTTTCATGAGCATTTATCATTAAAAAAACTGGGGCCGTTGTTTTTGACCCGACACACCATTTCAAAGACATCCTAAGACCATCTCAAATAAATACTCTCCCCTGTCTCCTCCCCTTTCCCTCTGATGTCCCTACATCCAGGGACCTTATTGTAATACAAATAAAGTTTAGAGGTTGTTTAGTGCAAACCTAGGAATTCCATAACCAATGTAGGAATAAATAAATAAAAAACTCACTTGGGTTTTTTTGGAAAGCCGACGTAGTTTAAAGCTAGAAAAAAGCCTAAAACAGCAACATTTTGTCCACTGTGGGAAGGCTTGCCTAGGGCAAAACCCATTTTATTATGGCTTTTTTTTTTTAGTATAATTAGAGGGCGGATCTCCCAAAAAGGCCAAGTTGAAACATGATTGAATCACCCCATGCTGGATATGTAAACGAAGTGCTTGATGTAATATGGAAGCTCGTGATGGAAGAGCTTGCTTCTTGTGCATGGTAATTTCTTTCTTCGCCCAAGAAAATAAAATCCAAGCTTCTTCCTGCCCAGGAAACAATTCCCTCGGACTCTACCCTTCAACAATGATTCTAGGTTTCCAATAATGAAAGCTGATAGTCTTGTGAGTTGAGTTGCTTCGAATGCAAGGAAGGGCTGGTGAAGCTTCGTTTTTCGACTACGAATTCATAATTAAGTGTGTTTTAATCAATCTTTTTATGTATATTTACAAAAAATCAAATATTTCCTGTAGAGTTCACATCATTAACCATTTCAAGTTTAGTTTAAAAATTAATGTTTTTCTCGGTGAGGTAGAAATAGGGAGAGCACTGCATTTTGCTTTCGACTTTTCCTTCTTCTTTTCCGAGGCATGGATTAAATTAACTCTTGATAACATGGTTAATAATTCATAAACTCTTTAGCCCCGAAGAACCATCTTATTGACCGACCAAACAGACTTTGAAACGGGGATGGTTTCGAGCCATGGTGCGATATAGTCAGCTTGAGTTCGAGACTTAACCCTAATAGCTCAAAGTTCGAACAACCTGAGTGATATGTTCGAAACCACTCTTTTTTATTTTTTGCTCTTTGGACCCCAGCCTATCTACATTGTTTCCTAATTTCTCATGGACCCCCGAGCTACCTATCCGAATTCCATTGATAAGTTCTTTACATTGATTCTCCTTGATTGATGTATAAACATCAAGGTGTTCTTGTCTTTGCATGTTTGTATACTTGACGTCAGCAATCAATTCCTCTCTCTTTTTTTGCCATTATTGAACTCTGATAATTTACAGTAGTGAAAGCTATTCCTGAACAATCTGAAACTTTTATAATATTTATCTTCTCCTGTACAGTCCAACCTTTGTCACTAAAAAGAAGAAAGAACTTAATCTTAATTCTTTGTGATATATTAATTATTGGAAAGAATTTAAGATTTATAATATTCTTTGTTTTGAAAGAATTTAAGGTCTATTCAAAAGAGATAAAAACATGAAAATAAGTTGAATTAAATATTAATTAATTAATGACATAAAACAAAAAATGCTACAAACTAATCAGATGAACACAAGAAATATATATATCCTATTCAATATTGATCTAGCTAGCTAGCTGGGTCACCATGGGGCAGATGAGTAATTTATTTTATTCTTTTTCAAAATCACATATATAAAAATGTTTAAATGTCACAGAGTAATTAATAATTAACCCTTCGCAGTATGATAAATAATAAATCTAATGAGAAGCAATTAAGCCGTGGCCTTGCAACGCTCATGTATTATTGTGTATGTTAACCTATTCAATCATCATCTGTCACCTCGCATGATCAATGCTGCTTATCGTTTCTCGATTTAACAAGCAATCTTAATTTTAATGTACATTAAAAGGTGAAAAAAAGGTGATCAATGGGCACAAGAGAAACAAGACAATTGTCAACATGTTGTTCTTCGTCAGTGGTCTCCCTCGCCAATCAAATCACCTCAAACTGCCCCAAAAAATGTCCCCAAATCTCCTCAATCGACACTTCACATGTCGGGGTTGGTTTCTTGTCATAGTTTTTTTTTTTAAGTGTTATAATTTCTGTTTTTAATTTTTTTTTATTTTAAAATATATTAAAATAATTTTTTATATTTTTAAAATTTAATTTTAATATTAACACATCAAAATAATATAAAAATATTAATTTAAAATGATTTTTTTTTCAAATGCATTTTCCTATAATATTTCACGTATTAAATTGATTTCTTTCCTTTTTATTTATTCCAATTGAAAAAGTCATCTTGGTTTTTATTTTTTTTAAAATATTTTTTTATTCTATTTTCACTACTCTATATCCCACATTCTAAACTAATTATTTAATCATATTCAATCTTCAATAACTAATACATGTCTTTAAAAACGTAATTTACTGCTTAAATAAAATGTAACCAACGTATTAATAATAAAATCTGGATATTTGGGAATATTAATTATAAATGAAAGTTGGATCCATGATACTCTGTTAAAAACTTAAAACAACCTTTTAGTAATGGAACACAATATTTAGGGATCAGATTAGTAAATGGAAAGATACAATCTGGATTAAAAAATTAAAATAATTAAAAGTTAGTGAATGCATAATATTTTTAAAAAATATTTTTTATTTAAAAACATATTAAAATAATTTTTATTTAATATCAATCCATTAAAATTATTAAAAACACTAAAAATATATAATATTGTTTTAAATAAAATATATATTTAAAACACACATAAAACCACGTCTGTACGATTTGGGGTTCTTCAACGATGAAATCAAAGCAGTCAATGAAACCCCGATAAAAAAATCTTCCACCGTCAGATGAAAAAAAACTCAATAACTCCAAATCTCCACCGTCTGATAAAAAATTCTTATCTCCATAATTGTTAATTCACCTAACTTGGGTAAACCATAGCAGCTGCAGCCAGTGGATTATACATATAGGATTCGTTCACTGGCTCTCTATCTGAAATTCACTCACTCTATCTCTATAGAAAACAAGGTAAGCAAAATGGGAAAAGGTTTTCTCTTTCTCTTATGTTTTAGTTTATTTTATGATTTTGTATTGATTTAATCGCATTTTTATGTTTGTTTTTCATTTTTGTGCAAAGCCCTAATGAAAACATGTTAAAGTTGCTTATTGAGATCTGAAAGTTTCAATTTTGGTTTTTGTATGAATTGGTTGTTATATAAAGTTATGATTTTTGTGTGGAAGATGGAAACTTTGTAATGAGTTTTTTATTATTATTATTATTGGCTATGCGATTGGCTGTGATGGTTTTGAAATTGGTTTTGTGTTTTGATGTTGTGTGTTTTATGTGATTTAAGGTGTTGAAGGAAAAAAAATGGAAAACGGGGTTGAGAGAGTTGTTGTGGAAGAGAAAACCAATGTGGGAAATGAAGGTTTTGGGGACAAGGTAGAGGAGGAGAGAGTTGTGGTGGGGTCTGATGAATCAAAGGATTTGGGAGATGAGGTTTTTGAGGAGGCAATTGAATCACATGAGCAATTGCAGGAGGAGGGAATGAAAGTTGTATCAGACGGTGCTGTTTCTAAGAGTGTTAGCGATTCGATTTCAGCAGTTGTTGATGAGAGCTCAAATTTAGGAAACGAGACAGAGAAACTTGAAGAGGCTATTTTTATTCCTGCTGAGAGTGGGAATCCTGATGAGTTGGGCGGGGCTGTTGGTGAAGAGAAGGTGGAGGATTTGGTGGGCGAAGATAGTGTTGATAAGATTGATGAGGGAGGGACTGCAAAGGAAGCTAGGGGCAGTGAATCAAGTGGAGAAGAGGTTGCTGAGATCGTTGGTAATGGAGTAACAGAGGTTTTGAAGGCTGAGGGTGAAGGCGAGGTGGATTCTAATCAGGGAATTAAATTGGATGAGGAGATTCTGCTCAAGAATGATGAGAGAGAAGAACTGAAGGAGGATGAGTTGAGCACTGAGTATCAGGGGACTAGTGGCAATTCAGGCATGGACCAGAATTTGATAAAAATGGATGCTGAGCATTTAGATGAGAAAAGTGGGGAATTGAAAGGTAATGGAGAGTCTGCTAAGGAAGATGGGAACAATGAATTGATTGGAGGTGAGGAGGTTTCTGAGATTACTGTTGATGGAGAAACTCAGGCTTTAAGGAGTGAGGCTGAGGTCAATTCTAATCAAGAAATTGAGTCAAGCAAGGAATTGAATAGTGATGGAGATTATGCTCAGGAAGTGGGGAACAATGAGATGAGTGGAGATGCGGGGGTTTCTGAGATTGCTGGTGATATAGGAGCAGAGGCTTTGAAGGGTGAGAATGAGGCTGATCCTAATCAAGAAACTGAGTTAAGCAAGGATATTCTTCCTGAAGATGGTGAAAGAGAGGAACTTAAGGAGCATAATGCGGAGGTGTCTGAGATAGCTGGTAATATAGGAACAGAGGCTTTGAAGGGTGAGTATGAGGCTGATCCTGATCGAGAAATTGAGCTGAGCAAGGAGATTCTTTCTGAAGATGGTGAAAGAGAGGAACTGAAGGAGGATAATGCGGAGGTGTCTGAGATTGCTGGTAATATAGGAACAGAGGCTTTGAAGGGTGAGTGTGAGGCTGATCGTAATCGAGAAATTGAGCTTAGCAAGGAAATTCATTATGAAGATGGTGAAAGAGAGGAATATCAGGAGGATAAGTTGGGTTCTGAATATCAGGAGGCCAATGAGTCAATTCATTTATCAGGTGATCTTAACGGTGATAAGAGTGAAGGACTGGATGATAATCTGGAAAAAACAGATATAAAACATAATGTTGTGAAGAATGTGGATTTTCACAGTGCAATAGTAGGAATTGATGCTGGAAGTGGGATTAATAAGAGCGAACATTTCAGGGACATCTCAGCAGTTGTGGATACAGAAAACCATGATGATAGCAATGGGAAGTTGAAAGATGTTTCAGCTGTTATAGCTTCAGAGCAAAATGGGGAAACTCATGAACTGAAAGCTTCATCATCTGTCCCACAGACACTTGTGGAGGAAGTAAAGCTGGTACCGGGAGTTTTAGCCTCAGCTTCTTTAGAGAAGCCAGCGACTGAGAGAAATGAGGAGATCCAGGCTCATGCATCTAATGTGCGAGCAGAGGATAACAAGGGTTCTGAAGTACATCGTGCTGCCAACAATACTAATGGAGTCAGCAAAAGCACTAATGTGACTAAAGAGCCTAAGGAGAAAGCAGACAAGGGTCAGGAGGATAAGCAAACTACTCCAGCAAATATGGAGCGAAAAATTAAGCATTTACCCAAGATTGCATCTTCATCTGCAAAATCTTCAAGTGCAGCTCCCACACCTTCTCGTCCAGCTGGCCTTGGACGTGCTGCCCCACTATTTGAACCTGCACCCAGGGCAGTCCAGCAGCCTCGTGCTAATGGAGCTGTTTCTCATACACAATCCCAACAGGTTGAAGATCCTACAAACAGGGAACCAGAAGAGTTTGACGAGACTCGTGAAAAACTTCAAATGATCAGGGTGAAATTTTTGCGACTTGCACACAGACTAGGGCAGACTCCTCATAATGTTGTTGTTGCACAGGTTTTATACAGACTGGGATTAGCTGAACAGCTGCGAGGCAGAAGTGGTGGCCGTGTTGCTGGTTTCAGTTTTGATCGTGCCAGTGCCATGGCAGAACAGCTTGAGGCTGCCGGGCAGGAACCCCTTGATTTCTCCTGTACAATTATGGTTCTTGGAAAGACAGGTGTTGGTAAAAGTGCCACTATCAATTCAATATTTGATGAAGTGAAGTTTGGCACAGATGCTTTTCAGTTGGGTACAAAAAAGGTTCAGGACGTTGTGGGCACTGTTCAGGGGATAAAGGTACGGGTCATTGACACACCAGGGCTTCTTCCTTCATGGTCTGACCAGCGCCAGAATGAGAAGATCCTTCACTCTGTGAAGCGCTTTATAAAGAAAACTCCTCCAGACATTGTGTTGTATCTTGACAGGTTGGACATGCAGAGCAGGGATTCTGGTGATATGCCCCTCTTGCGTACCATCACTGACATATTTGGTCCCTCTATATGGTTTAATGCAATTGTTGTCTTGACCCATGCGGCATCAGCTCCACCTGATGGCCCAAATGGTACTGCTTCAAGTTATGATATGTTTGTCACTCAGCGCTCGCATGCTGTCCAACAAGCAATTCGTCAGGCAGCTGGAGATATGCGACTCATGAATCCTGTTTCATTGGTTGAGAACCACTCAGCATGTAGAACTAATAGGGCAGGGCAGAGAGTGTTGCCAAATGGTCAGGTTTGGAAGCCCCATTTATTGCTGCTCTCTTTCGCATCTAAGATTCTTGCTGAGGCGAATGCTCTTTTGAAGCTGCAAGATAGTACACCTGCAAAGCCTTTTGCAACTCGATCAAGAGCACCTCCTTTACCATTCCTTCTCTCATCCCTTCTCCAGTCAAGACCTCAAGTTAAGCTGCCAGAGGAACAGTATGGCGGAGAGGATGGTTTAGATGATGATTTAGATGACTCATCAGATTCTGAGGATGAATCGGAATATGATGAATTGCCACCATTTAAAAGTTTGACAAAGGCTCAGATTGCGAAGCTTACTAAAGCTCAGAAGAAGGCATATTTTGATGAGTTAGAATACAGAGAAAAACTTTTCATGAAAAAACAGTTGAAGGAGGAGAAAAGGCGACAGAAGATGATGAAGAAAATGGCTGCAGCTGCGAAGGACTTGCCTAGTGAGTACACTGAAAATGCAGAAGAAGAAGGTGGAGGAGCTGCATCTGTTCCTGTTCCCATGCCAGATTTAGCCTTACCCGCTTCGTTTGATTCTGATAATCCCACTCACCGGTACCGTTATCTTGATACCTCCAACCAGTGGCTTGTGAGGCCAGTTCTAGAAACTCATGGCTGGGATCATGATGTTGGTTATGAAGGTATAAATGTGGAGAGGTTGTTTGTGGTTAAAGACAAGATACCTATATCTTTTTCTGGCCAGGTAACAAAGGACAAGAAGGATGCCAATGTTCAAATGGAGTTAGCAAGTTCTCTAAAGCACGGAGAAGGAAAAGCTACTTCACTGGGGTTTGATATGCAGACCGTGGGAAAAGACTTGGCCTATACTTTACGCAGTGAGACTAGGTTCAGTAATTTTAGGAAAAATAAAGCTACAGCTGGTCTCTCGGTTACTCTATTGGGTGACGTCTTATCAACTGGAGTGAAAGTTGAGGATAAATTGATTGCTGGTAAGCGTTTCCAAATGGTCATGTCTGGTGGTGCTATGACTGGTCGTGGTGATGTGGCCTATGGTGGCAGTTTAGAGGTCCAGCTGAGAGACAAAGATTATCCTCTTGGTCGTTCATTATCAACACTTGGGCTTTCTGTCATGGACTGGCATGGAGATCTTGCCATTGGCTGCAATTTGCAATCCCAGATTCCTATAGGACGATCTACAAATTTGATTGGTCGTGCTAATTTGAATAACAGGGGAGCTGGACAAATCAGTATTCGCTTAAATAGCTCAGAACAGCTTCAACTTGCTTTGGTTGGCCTCATTCCTCTTTTGAAGAAGCTAATCGAGTATCCTCAACAATTGCAACTAGGACAATGAAGAAAAGTTTAGGTTATACTTGCTAGGAAACTTCTGATGTCGCCGTCATCGAGTAATGCGAGTGAAGTTAAAAGCTGCTTCGTGCCCCCCACCCTTTCCTTCTCCTTTTGTTGGAATCAGATGACATCATGTTGTATGATATTAGTTGTTGTAATTTCTTTGTTAGATATTTTCTCAAAGCGGTTTTTTCTTCTCATCAATCCACTAGACCTATTATTGCTTCTTGTTCAACCATGCCTGTTTCTAGAATCCACATAGTTTTCTCCTCAAATGGCTGATGAAATAGATTTGCATGGTAACAAACTAGATCGCTTTCCGTGTATGGTCCTTCCGTTTCCAGTTTCTAGGGTTAGGCCAGGATCACGAATTGTTATATTATAATAAAGCATGGGACTTTCTCATGCCTTTTGTCTTCCGTGTTATCAATAAGAGAAGAGAATGTCCTTGTGAATCTGAACCTGCCTTCATATCGAAATCTTTCTGCTGAAAAAAGAGAGACAAGAAAGCACAAGATAACAGCTTGAAGGTGATGAAGGGACCTGCAAGAGAACTGTAGATCATCTCAAGCTGTAAAAGGTACCACTGCCTCGGATTTGAAAATCAAGATTCAGCCCTTGCATTTGGCATATGATAGCAGCCTCTCCTACGCACAGGACTAAGTTTATGAACTTCATGATAACAAAAATCCCAATTTGTGCCGCCCATTTATAAAGCCATAGAGGCCTTGAGCTAACTTCCTTTTGAAGTTTGGATGTTGCTTGCGCTACCATGTTCCCAACATACGAGAATTTTGGACTGCCAGCTTAGCTCTTGGAAAAAAAGTTTCGAGTTGACTACAAAAAACTTAACAATATCTGTTAGAAGTGTATTAACCATATAGTAATTCAGTGTCTATCACCTTAACGTTTCCTCCCCTCGTTTCGTTTGGTAATAACTGCTGTAAACTCTGGTTCTATCATAGCTTTCTTCACCGATCTTTTTGTAAAAAATAGAGAGTATTTACCTATATGATATATGTTGATGGGCGGGTTAGCAAATTGTGGTTCTATGGTGTAGTGGTTAGCACTCTGGACTTTGAATCCAGCGACCTGGGTTCGACTCCCGGTAGGACCTACACTCTATTTTTTAGTTTTCCCATTAAATTTGATTTCTTTCTTACCAAATTGATTTTTATAGTTTTAGAAAAATAAGTTCAATTTATTTTTTAAATAAAAAAAGGATTGAAAAATTTTAGTTTTATAAAAATTATATACAGAGTAATCTAATAATATGCAGAGTCTTAATTAATATATAAGTAAGTTAATTATTAGTGCATAAAAATCAGTTTATTTAATTTTTGAACAAAAAAGAAAACGATAATTATAAAAATTATATATATTAATGTGATTAATATATCACAATATTACATAATATTCAAGTTCTTAATTAGTGATGGTGTAACAGATTAAGAAGATAATCATCATCGCATTTCATTAACAATATATGTTTACCAATAAGATAAGACTGAGCCCACTAATATTGGAGATCAACTGTTCACAAAGAGGCTAGTATTCCAATCCAACCCTGAAAAGGATCGACCCATTTAATATATATGTACACACGCAGCCATGTTCATGCAAATTCACGTTCCAATTCCTTATACTTCTTCTTCAATCAATTTAGTCGCAGACTCACAGCCTTCTTAATTTTAACCTATTGATTCCTTTGCTTTCAGTTTTTTGTTATGTCAATTAATATAAAATGGCTTAGGTTGAAAAACCTAGGGCAAGGTTCGTATGGGACTGTTTATTTAGCAATATCGACATTTACTAATGAATTGTTTGCCGTGAAGAACGCAAATCTTGAAGACTCTTCAACTCTTCAGAAGGAAAGGAGGATCTTCGAAAGATTTCCTGGAACTAATGAAGAACACAATGTTACGGGTATTGTGTGAGTAAAGAAGGTGGGGTGTTGAAGTACAATATCTTGTTGGAGTATGCTCCAATGGGTTCTCTTCTAAACCTCATGAGGGATTGCGGAGGTAGGATTCTTGAGAGCCATGTTAGGAAATACACGAAGATGCTACTGAAGAGGTTATCTTGCATCCACAATAGCGGTCACGTGCATTGTGATCTTAAGCCCGCCAACATTCTGGTTTTTCCTCGTCAAGTTGATGGATTAAGTGATATTCAGCTTAAGATTGCTGATTTTGGGCTGGCTAAAGAGCCTGGAGAGGATGATTCGGATAAGCGGTTTCACATGTATCAATACCGTGGGACATGTCTCCTGAATCTGTGCAATTTGCTGAGATCACACCGGCTTTGGATATATGGTCTCTTGGTTGCATTGTTGTTGAGATGATCACTGGACGGGTTGCTTGGGGAAACTTGGATTCGAAGCAGTTGTTCAATAAGCTTGTCTGTGGGAATGAATCTCCTAGGATTCCCGAATACATGTCAGAGAGTGGAAAAGATTTCCTGAGGAGGTGCTTTGAGTTAGATCATAGGGAGAGGTGGACTGCCAATACTCTCCTGACTCATCCTTTCGTTGCCGACGCGCCACTGCAGCCGGTGGAGACGAACACTGAAGAATTGTTAAGCTCCTGCTTTGCGTGTGTTGTCAATTCAGTATTATGTAAAAATTAGGTATCCTAGATAGGAAAGACGCATGCTTGCAGGTTTGGTGACAGCATTTTCCTTTTCCTTTTTAAGAATAGGTTTGGTGTAACTGTGTCTTATATAATAAATAAAAATGACTTTTTTCTTTCTTTTAATACAAGTCTTGTTAAGTTATACGATTGATTCTATTTTATGCTATGGTTCTGGTGATTATCGGGCATAAAAGGAATGCTTGAAAGAATGGAATTGCAGAAATTCCCCAGAGCTTGTCTTGTTTGAACGGCATTGCTAAAATTTTGGATGTTCTGCAATCATCTTTTATGATTTGCCTTTCCATTTTAAAGTTCAATAACCACTAGAATTCTAGTAAATAGACACAGAAAGACCTTATGCATCGAAACACCAGCAGCATATATAGGGGAAGCAACAAAGAGACTTGAGACAAAAAAAAAAAGGGAGGGCCACAGCAAAAACTCCCCTCGATACCTAGTAGTCTAGAAGTGGAAGCCAACCCCAGAAAGGCAGCTGGTCCAAAATTCTTGATCGAGAAATTCAAGACTTCAGGTGCAGCAGTGAAAGAAAGGCAAGGGCATTGAGTGAGCTTCGTAAAGAGATTGCCTGAAGACTTGATAGACTCAAATCGCCAGCCCTAATACAACTGACATCCATAAAACAAGATACAGAGGAACAAAAACAAATCAGATCCAAGCAAGAACTTCAGACTCTGTGGACAATCCTTGTCTTGCCTACCGATCTGCTACTTGGTTGGTTTCGTGAAGAACGTGAGTAAAAGAGACTGTCTCAAGCTTCGAGATATACCTTAAGATTGCCAGGAACAAATTATTAAACTTCCAAGGTCTGTTTGCTGGATTGTTCTGTTCATCCATTTAGTCACAAATTCTAATCTCTATACTGTTTCTGGTTCTGAATGCAGTATCATGATTTGTTTATCATCATCACCAAGTTGAATATTTTTTGGACAGGAATAAATTATTAATTCGTATTCCTAATCTGTTCATCATGTTGATGGACATGCTTACATGATGAGACAGAGAAGGGAAGCAACATTAATCAAATACTACTGATCTAAACGCTACTATTACTAAACAGAACAGCAGCAATGCCAATCAACAGTTTGCTACACTTGCTCTGGCTTTGGTTCCTTCCTCAAATTTCGTGGGAAAAGAAAAGGTGGTTATATATCCTTTTGTCTTCTCATGAATAGTGAAAATTGCTTGTGACGCAAGCTAGGAAACAACAACTCTATGAATATGTTTTTGGAACTAAGATTTAATTGTTGGATTACTTTACAGATTTCCATAATTTAAGATCAAGCCATTCATAAGGAAAGAAGATCATTAAGTTTAAAATTTTGAAGAAGAAATTTTAACAGAATGATGCATAATATATGATACATGTGCGAATATGCTTACAAGTGGAAGTAATGAACACACATGCATGGTGCTGCTGCGTCAAGTATCATAGCCTAAGGGTAGGTAACCAACTCATGGCAAACCAAGTTGAGAAAAAACATGACTACTCTTTTACGTAACAGTGAAGTAACATCTAGTGAACTACTGTAACATTGTAGCCTACTATGGCATCGCCCGTGGTAACGTCAAGCCAATAGGTTTGTGCAACGGCATAACCACGTGCAAACCGGAATAGGCCGGTTCCTCCAACAATTGGCATCTCACGAACAGGATTCATTGCCGGATTCTTACCAAGGAGGCTAATGCAGCTACCATTATAGATACCATCGGTAAATGCAAAGTTCATGGCCATGATCAAGGCCAATTCATTCTGTCCTGCTGACCCATAAATCCCTTGAGCTCGGCCAACGGGCTTTGAGCTCGGATCAGGCCCTTCTGTCAAGGGATCATCAGCCATCATGATAGAACCGAAGAGGGTGGGGGATTTGTTATCTGCACTTGGTTGAGCAACTTTAATAGCTGTAGGATTTTTGCCACTGAGTATGTCGTGGAAGTAGAATTGAAGGTGTGTCACATTCTCCTTTTCAGCTTCGAGTCTGCTGGCCCAACTCTCTGCATTAGTACCTTTAGCCCATTGCATGACTCCCACTAAGGAAATGACCAGCAAAACCAAAGTCGCTTTTGCCATTTTCTTTCTCCTTTGTCCTTGCACAATAAAAATAGGGACGAGGGTCTACGAAAGAATAATATAGGAAGGTGTGTCTTGGCTCTGTAGTGATGCTATTAGAGGTCTTTATATAGGACAGCTTATCACGAGATTCAAAAACAGGTTACCTACATATAAGATCCCATCGTTATGAACTGTAGGTTCATGCGCTTCCTATTCTGCAATGCCATCTGTAATAGGTCCAAATGAAAAATGCACCGCCTTTGTTTTTTTGATCAAAGGCAGCTCTGAGTCCTAACCATTCCATGACATTTTCATGGACATAAGGGTTAAGGGAGTAGGTGGGTTGGTTGTGGTTAAGTGAATTGATTAGTTGTAACAAAAAAGGGCAAAAAGAAATTGTGATTGGAATATGAACATGAATGGCTGTATGAGAACCACAGTTCTCATTACGGACTCCACCAGACTCCTTCCCATCTGCATTTCAACAATATAGGAAAGAAATCTACAATAAAGGGGAAATCTTAGCAGGTTGGCTGGCTGTATCATGCATAGATTTAGGATCCCTTCTTCAAAAGAAAGATCTCTTTTAGTTGCGGTAGCGCGACTTGTGAAAGTCAACAAAATCATTGGCTATATCATGTTAAATTCTCTCTTTTCATTCACTGTACCCTATCAATCTGGTTCGGCAAATCCCATTAAATTGTGTGAGACAATACTTTCTAACAATATTAAAATAATGTTTTTTTTATCAAGGTTTTTCTTTTTGTATGTTTTTCGCGCGTAAGAAGATGGCAGGCATCTAGCGAAGTGAACCATTCCAAACGCTGAATCACGAAGCACAGACAAATTAAAGGTATTTGATTCGACCATTATTAGACACCTTTCATTCGATCCATGTGATGGCAACAATTTTCCAACAGGTTTTCGTTTTGCGGTGTGCTCTAGAATTCCCGATGGGAATATCTATAGCTAACTCACTAATAAATCAAAGTGACCTTATACTCGAGAACAGCATCACCATTAGTTGCATTGAAATAGCTAGTTTTGACCTTGGCAAATCCTCTAGCCATCCTGAACTTCCCTCTTCCTCCAACCATCGCAACCTCGCGGTCAGCCTCCGTCACTGGATTCCTCGAAAACACGCTAAATGAGCTTCCTTTGAATTTACCTTTTGTAAATCCAAAATCAACACACATCACTATAGTAAATTTACTGTAATCTTGGCTAGATGATAGATAGAGCCCTTGTGCATTCCCTATAGTCTTCGAGTCGGGCTCGGGTCCCTCTTTAAGAGGATCATCAATGGCGTACACGCTGCCAAATGGTGTTGCTGATTTGTCACCTTCGGTGCGATTAGACCCGGCTACCTTGACAGCAGAAGGATTTTTTCCACTAAGAATGTCATGGAGGAAGAAGTGAAGGCGGGTCACCTTCTCCTTCCTGGGGACATGCCTACTCTTCGTGTAATATTCACCATATGCTGCTGGAACAATAGCAATATAGATGACCAAAGCACAGACAAAGGCTGCCATTCTTGCCATCTTTTTTTCTCCTATCAAATTGTTGATGAAAGATCAAGAACACCTTTAACCATTTTTATAGGATTTAATTATGTGCTATATGATAGTCATTTATTTCTTGAAATGTTGCCGTTTTTAACGGTTAGAATAGATATTGATTCAACGCATTTAATAGTCCTAGCAAAAGAAAAATCAATGTTTAGTAACAAAATCCATTTATCCGAAGGACAATGCACAAATCCATACAAGGCAATCAATGAAGGATTTGCAATCACAATATTTTGCAGGGAAAGTTGTAGGTCTATCCTTTTATATATTGAATTTCCAATATATCCTTCATTATTTTGGATATTATAGTATTAAATTGTATACATGACTGATTATATATATATATTAATTTAGAACAAAAAAAAGAGTTAGTAAAAGGATAAATTAAAAACTCAATTATTTATTCAATTTATAGAATGATAAATGAAAAAGGCCATTTTCCTTAATTCTCAAGTGCAATTTAACTTTTCATGGTTAAAAGGAGATAAAAACAAAGGGAGTAAATGCTATAATTAATCTTATGAAAAGTTTCTTTCCGAAATAATTTCCTTAAAATTTTCAACCTCATAGAATTTATTGGATTCACCTAGAGCAAGATCCTCTCATTCATTGCACTCAATTTCAATTCAATGAGATTTTTTGACGAGCGTTTTCTTAGAAGAATATTATTCATATGATTAGCTACTGTATTTTTTTTTATTTTTTTTTGCTTGTTTGCCTAAAATACTTCGATTGATAATTGGCTTTCTCTGCTGCTTTATTTGCTTAGGGATGAACGTGATCTTTCATTGCATCCCCTAATTGCTACTATCTCTGTGATTTTTACATTAATATTTAATAGAATTATATATGATCACATTTATAAAAATAAACATATAAATTTACCTGTTGTTCTTAACGGTGTATAAAATTAGGAATTCTTTGGAAATCCTTCTAAAAAAAAATCTTTTAATTGGCTATATTAGATTGGTGTGACATGAAAAACCCTATATAAACCTAATTTTTAATTTTTTATTATTATTAACATGAATGTTTAGATTAGATTGTAAGTACCATGATTAATTCACGGGTCCTGAAGTTAATAACCATATAAATCTTTAATGATTTTAAAATTTATGTGACTCAAACTATTAATCTCTAATAAAAATTTAAAATCTAATTAATTATTCATAGTTATACAAAATTGACTAAATAAATTTGTTTTCATATGTTATTATTACACACGTTTTGTTCCATGTCGAGAGATTGCTACAAATTTTCATAAATCTTTTATTTTCCAATCTGCCCTCCCATTCCTAATAGATATAATAACCCTAGCTTTTTCTTCTCAAGCCGAACAAATTTGTTAAAAAGCTACAAATTGATAAAATATATAGACCAAAAAAGCCCACTGGCGAACAAATTTATTAAAAAAGCCCATTCCTATGTATTCCGAAATGATATAATAACCGTACCTTCTTTTTCATAAGCCGAACAAATTTATTAAAAAGCTCCAGAGAGACCAAAAAAGCCCATTAGAGTACAAGAAGCCAGCTAGCTGCAACAGAAGGCAGCAATAGAGAAGCTGACAGGAAGCAAGGATGCATGACACACCAAAGAAAACAAAGGCAAATCGGAAAGCAAAGAAGACAATACATAGAGAAAATCCATGTCATAAACCCAGAAGGAATTGCCAAAGGAAAATGGGATCCCTTCAGTAATTTAACATCCCAATCATTTTCAAACAAATCGGTGATACTTGCCAGATGAAAAGAACCCTATGTCACTCAAGAATAGCATCACCAGTAGTAGCATTGAGAAAGCTGGCGCTGATCTTGGCAAATCCCTTAGCCATGCTGAACTTCCCTCTTCCTCCAACCACCGCCACCTCACGATCCCCCTCCCATACTGGATTCCTTGAAAACACCCCGAACGAACTCCCATTAAACCTACCAGTTGTAAAAGCAAAACCATTGTACTCCACTAGCTATACTAGCTTTAGTAGCATCTTGGCTGGATGAGAAATGGAGCCCTTGTGCGTTCCCAACAATCTCCGAGCTAGGTTCGGATCCCACTCTAGGAGGATCATCAACGGCGAATACGCTGCTTGCCAAATGGTACTGGTGATATGTCACCAGCTTGGGTGCGATTAGATCCAGCAACCTTGACTACTGCACAAGGGCTTTTTCCACTAACAATGTCATGAAGGAAGAAGTGAAGGAGAGCACTCACCTTCTCCTTCTTTGGGACATGACTTCCCTTTGAGTAATATTCACCATATGATGGAACAACAGCAACAAAGATGATTAAAGCATAAACTAAGGCTACTATTCTTGCCATCTCATTGTTTGCTTTCCCTTGGAATTTTTTATTGCAAATCAACACCATGCACCACCTGTATTTATATGGTATCATGCCAGTGCAAATGTTAAACCCTCGTAAAGGTCCTCATCCACTAGATTAATGGAGGCGTGATGAATTGTTGATCTACTTGTTGATAATCATAGCAAAATCTTCTCATGGTTGGAATTTTGGAACACATATCGATATGTACAAGATATCTTATATTAATTGAAAAATCGAAAAAAATAACATCCATAATTTCATATTTCATATCATTTAAATCTTATTTTACATCATTCAAGATTTCAGATGAATTGAACCGGATAAAAATGCTCGAAAAGTCCCACTGGTTGTTATATTCTATTACTTCACTCACATCTAACCTAACTTAATTATCTATACATTTTATTAAATCTCGTTACTTGATATATACTTTAAAAAAATTAATCTATTGATTTGAGTAGTTAATAATATATTTTTTTAATTGATCATAAACATTTACAATGTAATTTACTAATATATTTATATTTTTTATTCAAAAACCTGTATTTATTTATCAACAATACATGAGTAAAAACTAATGCTCGAAGTCTGTTTCATCGCCATTGCGCTTGGAGATGATGCTTGAAGAAAATATATTGATAAACACAACCTAGTGTCCCAAGAGGTTGCAAGAGTTTGAACCCCACGTAAGGCTTTCACGGGCCTTCTTTCCTTGTATCCAAGATTCTGGACCCAGTTGAGAATAGGGTCCAGAATCTTGCGTGAAAGCCTTGGCGATCCAAGAACGTAACACAAAGTTCATCTATCGAAGCCGGGACGATCGTCAACATGGATCAAGTTAAGGTTTCTATGGACAATGGAATTCTTATTGTCACTGTGCCTAAGGAAGAAATCAAGAAACATGATTTTAAGGCTATCAAAGATAATGCTTTCTGATCTTGCATGATGAAAATTTTGTCCTGGCAATTACTAGCATTTTTATTATCACAACCAGAGCTTGAAATTTCTTAAAGATTTCCTAGCTATTTAATCATACATCAGTTAAACTTGAAAGAAGCATTATTGTGAAGTTTAAAGCCTTGAATGTAGGAGGCTTTCTTATTTAACTTGCTTGCTCAAAGCCATATGCGATCTCAATCAGCTTTGGTTCTGAGCCCTTTAGTCCTCCAAAGTTGATGCCAAAAGGTACTCCTGAATCATCATATCCTGCGGGAACATTAATTCCAGGGAATCCACCAATTGCAAGAACATGAACTATACCTGCTCCGGGAGTTACCAATGCATCTAGGTCGTAATCACGCATCAACTTCTGAAATCCATCTCTTGTTAGTTTTGCTAAATTTGACAATGCAGCTTTCTCTCTGTTTCCAATTCCGTTTGTAGCTTGAGCTGCTAGAAAGGGGTCTTGACCAAATTCCTTGATATTTTCCTGCAAGGCCATACGAAGTTTCGGGGATCTTTTGGGCTATGGAATGTAAGCATTACCCATCTTTGCTCATATTTTCAAGGACTCACCACATCTGCAAATTTCTGATTGAATTGTATAACATCAGCTAATGTTCGGACTGGGGAGGCCACCAGCTCTTTCAGGTATGCATTCAAGGATATTTTGAATTCAGCCAGCAATGCCGTTCCTTCGGCAGTCCCAGTGGAAATAGTATCCATGTTGGCTATTTCCAAGCGGTCTACGAAAATTGCACCTCTTTGACTTCATTTGATGATAAAATTTGTCATATGATGATGAATTTTTGTACAGCAAATATAAGACTACGCCGCCCAGCATGTTAGTAAAATTAGTGCTTGAGGTCTGTTGTATTACCTTAGTGTTTGGAGATGATGCTCAAAAGCTCGACTCTAAGATTCACTGGCTGAACTCAAGAACGGATTCCTTACGATTCCACATCCTTTGCCTTTGAGTGCATGACGCTTGAGAAACTGTTTGTAGCCACCGTGTGGAATGTACTTCGCTGCTTCTTGCGTTGCATGATCATGGTAATCAAATCCTACAATGGCGTCAAAGACATAAACAGCATCCGATACTGTCCTGCAGATAGGTCTGTTCCATCCACACCAAAGGAATGAATTTATGTTTCTAGAATTTAATAGAAGAGTTTCGAAACAACAAATTACTCTGTAGCTGGAATGACTGACAAGTTACTCATTTAATTGAACGCTGTATAGCTTATTAATTGCTTAAATGGATAGAAAACACACAAAGTTCAATTCATCCATTTATATGACAACGAAGGTAGCAGCAGCTTGCCAGATTTAGACATATAGCCATTTCTTGCTTATTATTGGGAAAATATTGATGATATTTTTTACGCCTATCAAATATCATAATTAAGCTGATATGAATAGCATAAGATCACACACCCAACAGTGTCTTGTCTTAGAGAAATTGGGATTACTCCAGCTCGACTGATGAGACCAACTGTTGGTTTTATTCCCACCACCGAGTTAGCATTTGATGGACATAAGATGGAGCCATCATTCTCAGTACCTAGAGACACAGTCACCAAATTGGCTGCTACTGATATTGCTGACCCACTACTTGATCCACAAGGATCTGCTGATAGAAGATAAGGATTCTGCATAAATATTCAACCCACAAGAATGTTAGTCTACCAAATCTGTTTGATATTTCTTACAGTCCAATCCAAATTTACGCTATCAAAAATAGCAAGAAATTATTAAACACTGAAGATTAGAGTAAACCACCTCTCCTTGGCCACCTCTTGCACTAAAGCCATTAGAAGCTTTGACTGACATGAAACCAGCCCACTCATTCCAGCTAGCCTTTCCAAGAATTATAGCCCCAGCTTTCCTTAACTTCACCACGATGCCCGCATCACGAGGCACGACTAATCCAAGCAGTGCAAAAGAGCCAGCCGTGGTGTTCAACTTATCCTTGGTTGCAATATTATCCTTGAGCAGGATAGGATAGGAATGCCATGCAAGCCAACCAATGAACCTGGTGCCTTAATCTTGCGCTCATAGTCGGCCTTATCAGCTTGAAAGAGCGCATCAGGATTTGTTTCCATAACCCCTTTAAGGATTGGGTTCAGTCTACTGATTTCTCCAATGTAGAACTCACCTAGCTTCCTTGACGTGTGTTGGTTCTGCTTAAAAGCAAGCTGGAGATCACATATGCTTGCTTCCTCGATTGAGAATGCATGGCTTGATATTGTCAAAAGAATGAAAGTTAGTGTGAAAGGAGTGAGAAGCTAAGCGGTCTGTTGCATATCTAATTTAATGGAATTTAATGTTCTGCTTGTGACTTGGATTTAAATGAGACGAGAAATCGTCTAACTACACTCGAGAAACAAAAATTGCCGCTGTTTGTCAGATTACTGTTTTTGTTTTATCTTCTCTGCAAGATTCTACTTTTCTACCTAGATTGTGACATGCTTAATGTTGTTCGATATAAGAGAATGATTTGTTTCATTTTGAAGCAAAATCTGCCTAGCATGTCATAACAGCTTTCTTAACTTATTGCAGCATTGAAAATGACTCCACAAAATATTCTTAAATCTTTGAGCTGGGGTGCTAGCTAGGTACTACCGAGTAAAGGCTGTAGAGACTCTAGTGCATGTCTAATTCAGGGCTTATGGTATCTGCCGCCCATATTTTTGGAGTTTTTCTCATCAGAAGTCTGCAGTTCTTCAGATTATGTTGTTGCATGGAAATCATTCAACGAATTCAAATAAATATATTGTTAGCTACCCTGGTTAGGATCAAATAGTGACAGGATAGTTCTATATAGTGCGTTATGGATTTGTTATTAATGGAAATGGACTACCCAGTTTCATTATTTTTCTTTTTATTTTTGGAGTTTGATCTTAATTTAGATTTTATGTTGTTTTTCATGATTCTGATTTTCCAACCTTGTAAAGATTGATTTTTAACCTATTTATAAGGTTGTAGAACTCTTAAAAAAAATAAGAGAAAAACATCATGCGAGAAAATATGAATTAGGTTCCTGTAGTGAAAACCGTGTTGTTTCTATCTGCATTATTTACATCATTTAGGATCCTCTTTGCACCGGTCGTACAACGCTATCCAATCACATATGCTATGAAGGAAGCATTGAGCACTGACTTACATTTCAAATAGAACAATATGCTGTCGATCACATTTGCTATGAAGGAAACATTTATTTCTTTTCCAAACTAAGAATCATGGAAGGAAATCAAGGGGTGAAAATGAGAACCATTAAAAAACCTATTTGGCAGAGAAAACAAACTATCCTATGCCTCTTCTCCTATGTCTTTTGGACATCTCAACATCCTGTAGTACAAAATTTCAACTTTGGAAACAGAACAAAAAAAAAATTATTGATGTAGCTGAAACATGAATGCAATGAAAACTAGTAGTTTCCACTCAAACTCAACTCTGCACTTGGTTTGTCAAGTTGTGAACTAATGGCAGATCATCAAGCCAGTCAGCATAAATCCGATTTATTTTCTTCTGTCCTTTCCACTTTAATAAGCATTTCTTACCTTGCTCCTCTTCAATTAAACTAGGCACATTCACTGTCACACTTGGAGACACATTATTAGGAAGAAGAGGTAGTGGTGCTTTAGTCAAAACAGAGCCTGCATTTCCTGCTTCCACCTCAGTGCGTCCACCAGGAGCTTGTAACTCTGAATTCAATGAAGAGTTGGAATCAGTAAATAAAAATAAAAATTATCCCATCAATGATGAGTTTTTTGCATCTTTTCTAGTGGATGTGATTGCGTTCATATGATGCAGCACAAAGTTCATATAGCTCACTCATATCCACATACATGCAAGCTTGAGACCAACTCTGTTTCTCTTTAATCATAGAACTAGAATTGAGGGGGGCAAAAACTCACCATTACTGCTACACCACATAGAACAGTTCTAACTAAAAACTGAGTTTATTATAGAGTAAAAAAAAAGGTATATTAGTGATGGATGGTTTGGCAGAGAAAGAATAAGACAGCCTCATAAAAAGTCTAAAAGAAAGAAGCAAAATCACGACCACAGGATGCGTTGATCCAGTTAACTATTAGTTTCAGAAGACTCAAAATCCCAAAAAAGCATGACTCCTTGAGGAAATGAAAAGGCTATATACTAAACAAATATAGTGTCCATATAATCAGGAACTGGTTATAAGAGAACTGACTGGTCAAGGGATCTACCTCCAGAAAATGGAATTTTGATTATTAGCTAGCACAATAAGAGTTCCTCTACGCAAATGATAGGCCTTTAATATTCAAGCAAGAATTATCCCTCAATACAAAGACAGATAATTTAACATATCAGAGAAAAGCCATTATCCCAAGGACACTTGATATGCAAAACACGTTTTTTATACTTAAACCCTTCGATTTATTTTTATAAGTTCAGGTGGAAGTCACCAGGCTCCCGAGAAAAATAGATCAAGACATTCATCGTACAGTTAAAGCCTATTTGAAACAAAAAGGAAAGAAAACGAAGAACTCCAATTCAAATACTGCTCGTCAAAATTTAATCAAACTATAACTAACAATTATTCTTCGTCCAATCAGTTTACATTTTATGAATGCAAATAAAGATACTCAGAAGGTGATCTTTGAAAAATGATGGGTGTGACACTACAATTAGTTCCAATAAATTTAAAACATAACAAAGATTCTCAGTTCACAGATAGAGAAATAACAAAGCGATTTTTTTACCCTCTCCATGATTTTAAGCCAACAAAACTCTCATTATACCCCTCATTCCTTGGAAGCCATCAAGGTACCAAAGAAGTTCCAATATTTAAGAAAAGAAGTCAACATGCAAGGGAGAAACTAAAGTGATAAACACAAGTTAAATATAACGATGAAATACAACTTAAGCAACAGAAAGTACCTGCTAGCCCATGAGCAAAGTGGCATTTCTCGCCAAAGGGGCATTGACCTGTGATCTCCCACTTAGTACACAATTTTGTCTTCCAATAAACAGGCTTTATTATATTTGATCGAGAAGCATCTGAAACAGCATTGTTTGCCGGCCTATTAACTTCAGCAGCATTAAACACACCACTTCCGTGGCCCAACGCCTGCCCTGTAGTACCAATACTTATTGCAGAACTCTCCCTGAACCTCCCTGTGTCCTCCCTGAACTTTGATGGATCCTCATGAAGGAAATTACACCTATCACCATAAGGACACTCTTCCCCATTATAAAACTTCTTGCACAGCTTCATCTTGTGAATTATCCTCTGATCATCTTCCCAATTGATCGCTGTTGACCTATCCTCTTCACTAATTACACTTACACCCACTAGTTCCTTCCAATTTGGAGGAGGCTGCCTCAAATCTTGCATTCCATGAGCAAAGTTGCAATTCTCGCCATTCCTACAAGTGCCAGTCTTAAACTTTGCACAAACTCTTGTCTTGAAAAAAATGTTGGTTGTTCCCTTGTGGACTGGAAGGTTGTTTGTTGGTGGCGTCCTAGAATTCATGGATTGGTTGGAGTTATCCTCAGAGTTTCTTGGCCTTTTATAAGGTGGTTGGTGGTGTTCAAATTGCTCATTGTTATTCATTACAAATTGAGGCCACACACCAATAGCATCACTGCCTGCTTGATATGAGGCCTGTAGTGACATAAAGGAATCATGGGAATCAGGGTAACTCATATTTCTACAATGCAAAATCAAACTTATTCAGAAGAATTAACAAGCCTCAAAAACCTTTCATTTATGATACTAAACTAAAAAACAATCAACAAAGATGCAATCTTTAACACCAAGCCACAAACTTTTCACTAAAGATATGAACTTTTGGTTCGGTGCTGAATTAATGAATCAAGATTGAGTAAAGAAACGAAAACCCAGATGGATATTAGATTAAAACCCAAGAAAACTGAAGGAAATCGATAGAATTTGAGACGGACTTGAACAAGTAATGAATGGTAGATAAAAGAACATAGGCAAAACCCAGAAGGGAATAGCTTTAACAAACAGGCTTATATACAGAGTCCGAACATGAAAAGGGAACTAAACCCTAGCCGCCAAATTGAGATGATTCAGAGTTGCTAGGGTTTTTGTAATGTTATATAGGTGATTCTTATTTGCTTTTAGGAGGCGGTCTGAGTCAAAGTTTTTAAATGTGAAATAGCAAACGCCTTTTTGGAATTTAATAACCATCCTAATTAATTCTTATGTTTTAATTAATACAAGATTTAGAATTGCTGATGGGCCAGCCCATACGCCTATTTTCTGGATGGAAATTTCCATACCTAGAGAGTAAGCCTGTTGAAATGTAACAAAATCAAAACCCAGGCCCCAACCATTTTAATTTACAAAATTCTTTAAAAATTAGATAATTACAAAACAAACTAAGGTATTTTCGTGAGCAAACCTTTGACATGAGGCATGTATAAGGCCAGCTTTTGAGTTTTGACGCCTAAAGAGTTGAATTTTAGAACACGATGTAACAAATTGAAATTTTTTCTTTTTTTCGTCAAACCATGAAACATCAAATTTCTTTAGGAATTAGGTCCACATAAAACCCCTCCACAATCCAATTAATGATGATGATGATGATGGAAAAAAGGCAATGTTATAGATACCCTTTTGATGCAATGGTCCTAACCATCAGGATAACCTTGGACTACGTTATTCCAATGACATTTAGACAATGGCTAGTTTCCATTTCAGAGAAGAAATCAAGACAAGTTCAAAGACTGCAAACAATCAAGGCTTTATTGAACTTGAAAGACAATATCTTACGAGCAACTACAAGTTAACAATAATATATACAAGGGCCTTTTTTCTGGATTTAAGGTGTCCTGGATGATTTTCTGAACCAATGCAGTACCGTATCTCTACCAGCACAAAGGGAAAAGTCCTTGTATGCAAATAGTCATCATTAGTATGTTTAAGAACTTCCAGATAGAAATTCTGGAGTCATTTGAAAAGATTCAAGAAGAGGAGGCTTTCTCATCATGGTAGCTTGCTCAAAGTCATAAGCAATCTCAATTAGCTTTGGTTCAGTATCTTTTAATCCACCGAAACAGATCCCAAATGGCATCCCATTGATATCACATCCAGCTGGGACAGTAATCCCAGGGTATCCACCAATTGCCAGCACGGATGTGGCACCTGAACCTGGTGTCACCATTGCATCCAAATTATTTTCCATCATCAGTTTCTCAAAACCATTTTGTGAGAGTTTTTCCATCAACTCTATAGCTTTCCTTTCTTTCTCTCCAATGCCATTCGTCTTCTCTGCTGCTATGAATGTATCCTGACCATACTCTTTATCCTTCTCCTGCATTTAACAGAACCATTATAATCAGCTAGGCTTTCTAAGGTCAGGTGTAGCAAAGGAGAGAAATACACCACTCACTAGATCGGGGTTATTTTTGTTGAAGGCTATAATATCAGCAAGCGACCAGACTGGAGAAGTGATAAGATCTTTCAGGTAATCATTTAAGGAGAGTTTGAACTCAGCCATCATTAGTGTCAGTTCACCACTTCGCGATGGATTGACAATAGTGTTTATGTTTGCTATCTCAAGATTGTCCGCTACAGTGGCACCTCTTTCCCTACATTTTTCAAGATCAAATGCTCATCATATAAACTGGACCAGAATAAGAATAAAACTTCGTATTCAAAACCATTTATGCCTAGTTCAATGCTTTACCTTAATGTGTTCACGTGATGCTCAAAGATAGGAAATACAGATTGATTCAACAACTTCAAAAATGGGTTCCTAACTATGCCCAATCTCTTTCCTTTGAGCCCGTTTGGATTGAGGAATTGCTTGTAACCACCAGCAGGTATGAACTTGGCTGCTCTTTGTGTTGCCTCATAATCTCTTGGATCAAAACCCACAATTACATCTAGTACTCGAACTGCATCAGACACTGTCCTGGTTACAGGCCTGCCAGTTTATCATTGAGAAATTCATTCTTTGCTAGAAGATTGCAGATGTTATGGCTTAGTCCTATAAGAGTTATTTTTTCAGGTTTGTTATTACATAGGTAGTGATACAAGACATATGATCTTACCCAATGGTGTCTAGGCTAGGCGCAACTGGAATAACACCAGCACGGCTAGTGAGACCAACAGTGGGTTTGAGACCTACAACAGAGTTATGATCAGAGGGACATATGATGGAACTATGAGTCTCAGTTCCAAGTGATACTGCCACCATGTTTGCTGCTACTGAAATTGCTGATCCACTGCTTGAGCCACATGGATCCCCTGTTACAAGGTAAGGATTCTGCATGTTTTCACATGTCAAGCATTGAATTCCATTAGGGACTACTGACTTATTGGTTAATCCTAGTATTATTAGTCCACGTGCACTTCAAGAAACTGGGCACAATAACAAGTTCTCATGTATCAACCCAACCATGCAACCTTGGCTTTGGTAAAGGGATTCTCATCATGTTTGTGTATTTGATTATTGAAAGGTTCATTGTTATGAAACTACACTGCAATGCAGCCATCATTCTTCATTCCTAACCTAGGAAGAGATAACCTATCAGGATATATATCATAAGATTACTCCTGAAATTATTTACTCATAATTGTAAAGAAATTCAGAAATTAACATTATCAACATTAAACGTTCCAAGATATTAATAGACAAGCAATGTGCATTTTTCCTGCCAAAGACAGACCAGACCATTCATGTTGTGACATTGGCTAGCACTATAAACTGCTATTAACCTCATAAAAGATTCAAGTGTAAAACTAAATAAACTAAAAAAAATATTTGAAAACATGAAATGAGAGAGCTCACCACTCCTTGTCCAGTTCTAGCACACCAACCATTAGGTACATGACTTAAAGAACGAAACTTGTACCATTCACTAAGACTAGCTTTTCCCATTATAACTGCACCAGCCTTTCTCAACTTCTCTACAACGCTTGCATCTCTGGCCACCACTGAACCCACCAAAGCGTAGGATCCAGCTGATGTGTTCAACTTATCTTTAGTCCCAATCGTGTCCTTTAACAACACTGGGATCCCATGTAAGTCCCCTAAGCTTCTCCTGCCCTGATTTTCTCTCCTTTCTCCATCAGCATTTTTAGCTTGATCACGTGCATCTGGATTCACTTCTATAATGCTGTGAAGCAGGGGATTGAGGGTTTTGATTTGGGTTATGTAGAAGTCTACGAGTTGTGTTGATGTCAGTCTGTTTTCAGCGAAGGCTTGTTGGATTTCCTCTATGGTTGATTCTGGGATTGTGAAATGTTGGCCGCTGATTGTGATGAATATTAAGAAGAGGAAGATCAATGGTAAGAGAAGGGAAGAAGATGGGAGGTTGACCACCATCTGGTTTCTTGAGAAATTTTGGTCTTAGGAGACCCAATGAGGAATCTGAGAAGGCCAAGCCATTCAATTTAAGTATCAAACTAAAATAGCTCAGAGGTTCCCTGTAATTCAATCAATCTTCCCTAATCAATCTTCCCTTTGTACCGTGAATTGCTAAAGCGTATCCATAATGCCTTTTAACTACATGCTAGCTAATTTACACCCGCCCCGTTAGCTTTTGTAAAAATATATTTTTTTAAAAAAAAAACCCTCCAGATATATAGGTTATTTTCCAAAACAAATCTAAATATAAATAAAAAAAATCTTTCAAATATCTAATTAAATAAATCAATAACCATTTAAATAAATAAATAAATAAAATCATTAATAAAAAATAAAAATAAAAATAAAAATTATAGATGATTTACTTAATCATATTTAATGAATTTATTTATAAAAATCAATTTGTAATATAAATCAACATACACATAAAATTTATTAAATAAATAAAAAAATATATATACACAATGCTGCACATATTAAAAATTTAGTAAAAAATTAAATTTTTTATTTTTAAAAATAATTTTAGTCTATATAAAAAATAAAAAATAATTATAAATGAACTACAATAATTTCATAAAAAATTAAACACACTCTATATAATTAAAAAATAATTATTATTTCAAAAAGGTTAAATAAGCCAAAAAAAATCACAAAGAGAGTTATTAATCAAAACGCAAATGCAAAAATTATTTTGAAAAACATATATAAAAAATACTAATTTAAAAAAATAAAAAACAATGACACTAGGCATTGTGGGCTTAGTAAACCAAGCTTAGCACCTGGCCCATAAAAAAGGCTCCACTCGTGAACTTACAAATCTAGGTCCATATGTGTTGGCTTTTTTTTAAGTAAAGGGGTAGATTTTGTTCACCTCTTTCTTTGTCAAAATAAAAAACATAATATGTTGTTTGTCTTAACAAATGATATGTCTTTTATAAATCTTAAAATCAAGCCACTGGTATGACAAGAAAAATAAAACTTTTTTTTTCTCTTAAAAAAATTTTAAATTTATTTTTTATTAAAAATACCTAGAAAATACTCTAGAAACTCTATCATACCAATAGATGACCTCTAAGAATAAAATAAAAAATCACATCAATACTCAAAATCAATCCGAACTAAAAAACTTGTCAAGCTCAAATGTATTTTTTTAGGTGTTTTCAAAGTAAAACATGTAATCTTAACTCCCTCTTATCATATATAATCTTTTTATATAAATAGAAACTGTTTTAGTAGCCTAAATCTTTCTCAACAATAATTTTCTCTCTAAGTTAAAATTTGACGGCTTCTTCTCTTTCCTTCACTTAAAAAATAACTAAAAAAATAAAGTTTGGTATCAAAATGTGTTTTGTTAAAATTATAGGTATTCATCACCTAATAGCAAAATAGGGGGTGAAAATGAGATTTTGAAACAAATTTCAAAGTCTTCATATATGTTACTTGTATTTTTCACTTGAGTCTCCTATCTTTCAATTCAACTCTGACCCCTAAAAAAATATGCAATTGAGCTTCATTTTGGGCTCAAAAAGACTCAATTGTACAAATAAAAAGTTCGATGATTACATTGAATTTTTTCAAATATCCCACTATTACAATCTATAATGGAATATAAGAGGAGTAATAGTAAAAATGTTTATAGTAAAAGAGCCATGCCTTTTATATTAGAGGTAATCAAGTGTGTAAATGTTCATTTTGATCTTTTAAGTTTTAATTTTTGTATTTTTTATCTTTCTTGATTTTGTTTTTGACATTTTGGTTTTATAACCTCATTTTACTCAAGTTTTAGTTCCTAATTGTTAAAGAAAAGAGAAAGAAAGTGGTGTAGGAGTTTTTTATCAATCATATATGAATTTATTATATTATGACCATGTTAATAACTTAGTGGTTGTGTATTTAAATCAAATAGATAAATACAAGTTCAAGAAAAGGTTTAGTCGCAACAAACCACCTACTTGATAAAAAATGCTCATAACTTTTATATCTAATAATTGGATTGAACTTAATTTTTTTAGAAAAATTTATAAGTTTTGTTTTATAATAGGTAGGCTTTTTGTAATTAGCTAAGATCGAAAAGATCTTCAAATTAGACTTAAAAGATGATTTCAATACCAATTTTGTTATTTTCTTGTTAATTTCATAATTTTAGCTTATTTTTTAGGCTTTATGTTGTTTTTCTATTTTCATTAAAACTTTGATTATTCATATGTAAAGTAAATAAAAGATTTATTTAAGAGGTTGTAATTCATGTTTTGAGGGTAAGCTATTATAAAAGAATTGTTTAGTTATAAAATTGTGAATTAGGGTTTTTCATGATTCCATCTTCTAAAAAATCTCATCTTATTTGTTCTTATTTTTTGGGTTGTATTAGAAAGCTAATGGAAAGGGAAGGAGATCTTTAAAACATTCTAAAGAAATAAAAGAGAAATACAAAAATAGAAGAAGATGAGGCTAAAGTTTCATTGATATTCACACAACTAAAAGATTGATGTCTTCTCCTAAGTGCAGGAGTGTCGAAGTAATAAATAACCCAGCAAAACCAAGATCGAACCACATGGGAGTTAATTGTATAAATTATAAACAATTATAAGCAATAAGAACAACAACAATAATATTAGTGGTAATAATAATAATAATAATAATAATAAAGAAAAAGAAGAAGCAGACGAAGATGATAATGAGAACTTTTAAATGGATTATTAATGTAAGGATTAAACAATAATAACAATAAATATCAATGTTAGAGGATCCATTAATGGTATGTCAAACAAGTATAGTATAAACTCTTATTATTCAAATGAAAACTACATACAAAGGAGATTTCAATTTGATTATAGATTGTTAACATGATTACATTAGTCATCTTATTCGATTAATGCTAATACTTGTAAATATCGTCAAGCATTCATGATTATAACTTATGTTAACAACAAATCAAGTTCTTTTCATAGTTTAAGTGTCGGTTATACCATACAATATGGGCTATAAAAGTGTCAAGTATTTGTTGTACCAAGTGTTATACAACATAAATCAAGATTAATCATTTAATAAGCAAAGTATTAAAGAATGAACAAGATAACAAATACAAAACATGTTAGTATCAAATATTAAAGTTCATATTAAGTTTACATGATACTTATTCTTACACCATTAATGTAACTTTTTACCTTGACATAATAAACTTAGCTAAACATAATAAAAAAAATATAAATAAAAAATAAAATAAAAACATAAATAAGATCAGAGTTAACTAAGTAAATAAAAGGAAATGAAAGGCATAAACTTCATATTAATAAAAGCAAAGCATAAACATTACAAAAAATACAAAGAGAGAAAGCAGGAGCATGATCTTGATCTAGAAACCAATATGCCTAAATGCATGGAAAATATCTCTTTTTATAGGCCAGCATTGGGAACTATTGATTTAATGACTAATTGATGAGTGGGTGATCAACTATTGACTTGGTGACAATCTTTATCTTCTTTTATCTGCCCAAAACATCATTGATAACGTCAAAATTGAAACCATTTGAAACATGAAAGTTGTAGAAAATTATCTCATCTTTTTTGTGTAAAACATTCAGGTCATTTGAACTTTTAGAACTCCAGATATGGATTAAACATTGAACAATACTCGAGCTGGAAGATAAATTCAGACTTCTTTATTGTTACTATAATTTGGACTTAAAAATGATCTTTTTAGATTTTAGGCTCTATAAAAGTGATAGGTCTATGTCTTATCTTTCTATCCATATAAATTATACCTAAATATGAGATTTACAGCTCCAAATACGACCCAATTATTAAACAGTGTTTCGATTTGGATTGCACCGACATCTCTTTTCTAAGTTTGGTCATCTTTTTATCCTTTCAATTTCAATTCTTAAATTAATCAATCAATCCTTTCATTTATGTGATAGGCCTGCATTTAAAATGAATATTTACCACAAATTAAAGATATCTTATATTATTGTAAAACATACTTTAGTTAAGGAGTTATTGATACTTCAAGTGCAAAATGATGACATAAAACCTTGATAAAAAATATACTTTTAAGTACTAATCAGATACTGCATGATGTGATCATAATAATCTAAAAGGAATATAGTTAATTTAAATACAAAGAGATTATATATAGGTTAAATCTAAAATAAAATAAAAAAATATTATTCTACTCTTAATAAATATATAAAAATAACCTTATATTTCTTAACATCTCCTCTCAAACTTGTGATATGACAATTACAATCATAGAAAGTTTGCCAACTAGAAAACAAAAACAGAAAATAGAATGGGACTTGATAAAGAAGTCTACAATCTGTAAAAAAAAAAAACAAACTAATGGTATTATATTGAGATGATGACAAGTATGATGACAATCAATCTCAATGTATTTAATTCATTCATAAAAAATCAAGTTGTGATTAATCTAAATATAACTCTATTTGTCAAAATATATAAAAGTGAGATGAGAAATGAAAACTTATATATCTATAAGTAATTAACATAACCAAACAATCTATTTGATAGTAAATGTCATAGCATGATATTTTGCTTTGGTTTAAGATTGAAAAATAATAGATTATTTTTTTCTTTTATAAGAAATAAGATAATCACTTAAAAAGATATAAAAAAACAATAACAGACTTGCGATTTGTAGGATCATTATCATAACCCTGAATATATAGTAAAATACAAAGAATAATTATCCAATAAATGATAATAGAAAAGGCAATTGGATGAGTAATGGTGAAATATATCATTCCAATAATAGTATGGTATAAAGTAAGATATAATAAAAGTACATCATTAAAAGAAAAATATTTTGTGTTAACCTCAATTGGGGCATTTAAAATTTTATTCTCAGTAAGTCTAATCCACTCAAGAATATCTACAACATATTTCGATTGAGAAAGAAGATAACTTCTACACGAGTAAGCTACTTCAATTCCTAAGAAATATTGTAAAGAACTCAAATTCTTCATTTTAAATTGTCTAACTAACTTTATCTTCAAAAATAAAATATTAACAATTTCATCACCAGTATTAATTATGTTATCAATAGATAAAGATAAAGTGATACAACTTGTATTAGTACATTTAAAAAAAAAATCATGACTGCTAAAAACAAATTAAAAAAATATCACAACAAAAAAATTCTTAAATCAAGTACTAGGTGTTTATTTGAAATCATATAATGTTTTGTTGAGCTTATAAACATATCCAAAGTCATGTGAAATACCAAAAAGGGACACTATATAAACTTCTTCATGAAGATCTTCATTCAAAAAGGTATTTTTAACATTAAATTGAAAGATATGTCACTGACGAACTGAAGCTATTGCAATAAAAATATGAATAGTAGTCATTTTTATAATAGAAATAAATGTCTCATCATAATTCATATCATACTATTAAGAATATAATTTTAAAATCAGTCTAACTTTATATCGCTCAATGAATCCATCATAGTTAATCTTGATCTTATATATTTAAGGACAATCAGCAATACTGTTACTAGGAGGTAAAGGAACCAAATTACAAGTATCTAACTTATACAAAGCAAAAGGTTTCTCATCCATAATTTATTGTCAAACAGGATCAAGAATTATCTTTTTATAAGAAAAGAGTCTAGAGAGATAATGAATAAAAGATGAAGAATAATAAGAATAGATAAAATCTAATAATTTTGTTGACTTATAAATATTGATATTTTTATGAGCTTCTAAATATACATAGATTGATTTAGAGGTAAATCCATAATCTCAAATAGAACTTAGAAGCTATAAAAGAAAATAAAATTTCAGTTATATCAAATAATAAAATATCAATACCTGCAAAATGATTAGTATAAATTACATTTTGTTTGATTTTGAGTTTTAGAATAGAAGGTGTTTTAAAGTTAGAAATTGAATTGCATTTCAGGGCTTGGCCTAGCGGTGGAAGGGGCTTGTCTCCTTCCATTACACCTGGGTTCAAGTCCTGACGTGTACGTCTGTCACCCCCGTGGTGTCTTACATGTCTACTGGGTTTGCAGAGTATTCAGTGAGCCGTGGGGATTAATCGTGATACGCGCAAGCTGATCCAGAAATCCCGCGTAAATAAAAAAAAAAAGTTAGAAATTGAATTATTAAGGTTTTTTAGATTACATTAAATTCGGCAACAAAGTAATATATGTGCCTGCAAAAGTTATGTCCTTAATATCGGTAAGTGTGTGTGCATGTTCCTGCAAAAGTTATGTCCTTTATGTCAGCAAGTGTGTGTATGTGTCTTGAGGAAAAGTGCGAGAGAGAGATGGAAATCCTTGGGAATCCTAAGTTTAACTGGACTTAAATTGCTTTTCGAATCCTTAATTTAAATGAATTCTTTCTTTGTTTTGGATTATATTCAGAGAATAACAAGAGTTCTCAAAATTTTAAAGCAACATATTTTTATCTAAACAATCAGAGATCACCCTTTCTAAATTGCATTCACGCTGAAGCATCAGTTCAATGTCAACAAGAACCTGTCCTAAGTATCTTTCTTGATATTAGACTAAAATTGTTTACAAACACTGGCTTGGCATCTAAAATTAAATGAAATCCTCCAATCTCTCTTTTTCCGACGAGTTATAGTTCTGCCAAATATATTGGCTGGACTCTAAATCAGAAAGGGAGAGAGAAGATTGAAGACATGTGATGCAGTTGCTAATGTTTATTTCAAAATGTAGTGGGACAACTTTTGGCTCAAGTACAAAGAGAAGGACAAGGAGGCTTGCGACACAATGTAGCCTGCTCAAAAGAGTAAGCAATCTCAATCAGCTTGTAAGCAATCTCAATCAGCTTCGTCTCCATGCCTTTCAATCCCCCAAAACAGATACCAAATGGCATTCCACTGCTGCCATACCCTGCAGGAACTGTAATTGCAGGGTAACCTCCAATAGCTAGCACAGTAGAAGCAGCAGCACCAAGTGTCACCAAGGCATCTAACCCATTCTCCTTCATCATTTTTTCAAATCCTTCTTGTGACAGACTTTCCATATGCTTCACTGCCTTCATCTCCTTCTCTCCGAGCCCATTTGTCTTCTCCGAGTTGATAAGTAGTACCTGATCATATATGTCCAGGTTTTCCTGAAACAGACAATGGCATGCATGCCATATATTAAATCAAACGCAGAAACATGCAGGAATCTCCTCATTGATAGGGAAGCACAAATTGAGTGCCAGATTATTTTGTAAATTGATTGAGAGAGAGTTAACTTTCTCTGCCAACTTCATTTTGCTTGGCAAAAAATCACTAAATTGAGAAATAACAAACCAGTTCAGGATTATTGGTGTTGAAAGCTATAATGTCCGCCAGTGATCTCACAGGAGATTTGACAAGCTCTTCCAAGTACTTATTGATGGTTTCCTTGAACTCAGCTAGCATCACCAAATCTTCACCACTTTGATCGGAATCCATAATGACATCAATGTTTGCAATTTCAAGATTATCAACCACAGTTGCACCTCCGTGCCTACAATTTCCAGGGGTAAAGTTTTGTAACACGACTAGAGTATCAACATTGATGTGTGTGAATGTGTCCAAGTTTACAGGACCTATCTCTGCTCCTGTTCAATACGTACCTCAATACCTCCAGATGGTGATCAAATGTTGATACAATCACTGGATCCTTGAAATATATCTCAAATGGATATCTGACTATTCCCAGTCTCTTTCCTTTGAGACCATCTTTTTCAAGAAACTTTTTATAACCATCTGCAGGGATAAACTTGGATGCTTCTTTCGTTGCTTCGCAATCTCTTGGGTCAAAACCAACTATTGCGTCAAGCAAATACACAACATCTGATACTGTCCTGCATATAGGCCTGCATTTTCATTTCAATGAAAAATCATCGGTTAAACATCTGCAAACCATAAATGGCAAGTTAAAGATCAGTCAACTAATTTATACTTAACACCTATACTTAGTTTAGCTGGTTTACTCACCCAACTGAGTCCTGGCGGGATGAAATTGGGATTACACCAGAGCGGCTGGTGAGTCCGACAGTTGGCTTGAGCCCAACAACTGAGTTGTGATCTGAAGGGCAGAGGATAGAGCCATCAGTTTCAGTCCCCAGTGATACGGCTACCATGTTTGCAGCTACAGATATTGCTGATCCACTGCTAGATCCACATGGATCGCCCCCTTCCACATATGGATTCTGCACATCCCACATAAAAATTGATGCATTTTCTATTACTGTCACACTTGGTAATTGATCATTGCACAAAATTTGAATGCTTGAATTAAAATATCAAAACAGAAGAATCGGTAAGAAAATTGAAAAAACAAAAGAAAAAAGAAAAGAAAGAGAGCTCAACATTGAGGATTCCTTTATAAATTTGTTTTCCAATACTTTCTATCATGCTCATACATTTAGCGATCAAGATTAGAAGTAATTGAATAATTTAAGCCTACGGTAGAAACAACTCGAGAAAATCTTCATTGCGATGTATCATCATTCATCCAGTTCTACAGTTATAAACCATTGGTTCGGGCCACTAACAACGCAAAGGGGGCAGTCGCGACGAGCACATCTTGCACTATGAGGATAAGTAGTGTAAAAAATTTATCAAGGATTATAACCAGTTACTAACTACAATGAGACCTCACTAAGAACATAAAATGCCATAAGACCTAAAGTGACTCCACTCACTAAGACTCGCCTTCCCTAAAATCACAGCACCAGCATTCCTCAATCTCTCCACCACGTGAGCATCACGTGCAACCTCGGACCCCAACAGGGCATGGGACCCACCAGTGGTGCTCAACTTATCTTTCGTAGCAATGTTGTCCTTCAACAGCACTGGGATCCCATGCAAGTCCCCCAGGAACCGCCGGCCCTGATTTCTTTCCCTTTCTTGATCAGCCTTTTCAGCTTGATCTAACTCGTCTGGATTGACTTCTAGCACGCTGTGAAGGAGAGGATTCAGTTCTTGGATTTGGTTCAAGTAGAAGTTGACTAACTGTTTTGAGGTTAATTTGTTTTCAGTGAATGCTTGTTGGGTTTCTTGGATTGTGGCTTCCTTGATTGTGAATTGTGAACCTTTGACTGTGTCCATGATGCCTTTTAACGGTGAAGTAGAGAGGGCTATCGGCGGGTTTTGTTTTGCCTCGATGACTATTATTGACAAGGAGCAGATGGAAATGCTTAGCTTTATCGTGGCTGAAGGTCAACGCGTCAGTCAACGGTACGCTACTGTACGCCTTCTCTGCCGGCCTTCGAGCTTCAAACCAAGTTGGAAAGAACATATTTTTAGGACGTCACAAAAAATATATATATAAATTATATATAATTTAAACACATTTCAAATAAAAATTTATATATAATAGAAGATTATACATAGTTCAAGTATAAAATACATGATATATATATATAGTTAAAGCATCTTAAAACACTTGATTTGAATAAAAATTTATATATAATTTAAGTAATTTTTCATGATAATTCATACATAATTTAAATTATTGTGATTCTAATTAAATTTTTGTTAAAAAATATAGTATAATACATGACAATTTATATAATCTAGAAATATACATAAAAAACACACAAAACTAGATAAGAGATCACAATTATCTACCGAATCTATTGGTCTAAACTATTCTCTAATTTTTTTAAATTATTATTCCAGTTTTATTTTATAAATCTAAGTTATTGCATCCTAAAAAAACAAATTTCACTATAATATTCTCCTTAAACAACTAAACAATTAAAATTTGGTTGTCCTTAAAACATACTATGCATGTTGCATGAACGATCAAGTGGATGGTGGATTCATGAAAATATTGAATCACTTATCAAATATATTCAAATTATTTTTAAATTTTTGATCATTCTAAAAGGCAATCTTTAGAAACACAGCATGCAATTTTTACCAATAAATAAACCAATAACATCACAATATGTCAAGAAAATGTTTTCCTCTCTATTTCTCAAGGCAATTCTGTTTTTTTTTTTTTTATGTTTTTCTCCCGATTTCCAAGAGCATAAAAGAAATTTATGAACAATTAAACATGTTCCCTTTACTAAATTTATCATCAATAAAACAAACAAAAGAGAGGCAAAGAGCATAAATAAACAAAGAGCACGAGAGTATGAATTTTTGAATAAAAATTCATTATCAAATCTGCAAATCACTTCAAAATTTTTATTGCATATTAATTATCCAACACTTCAAAATCATCATTTTAATCATTCCATCAAGTAAAACATTATAAAATGAATAATTTTTATTCAAAATCATGGGCAACGAGGACCGGGAAAATACAGGGGATTGGCAAACAACTTATGATGAAGGTTTGAAGAAGCCAATGAGCCAAAGACTAAACTCTGAAATTTGAAGAGAAAACTATTGATCCTAGAGAAAAAAGAGGATCATTATTGCTATTTAAAAAGAGTGAAGACTGAAGAGGATGTCGTTGTTGATAAAAATAAAAAGAGAGAGGCAAAGAGTTATTGTTTGTTGATGAAAAGTTGAAGACTAAACTCTGAACTTTGAAGATCGTGAGCCACTGAGCCGTAGATTTTAAAAATTATCTTTTAGAGTTCAAAGATTCAAATATTAGGAATTTAGAGTAAATTGTAAAACATGTACGATAAGACAACTTATGTAGAGTCGTGGACTGTGAAATGTGGACAAATGGCATGCCGTTATTGGTTTGAAGGAAACATAATTACACTATTACAATGCAGCATATGTTTTTATTGAAATCATAAAATCGATTCTAAAATTGTGAGTTTTTGTGATTTCTTTTGATTTTACCGATTTCACTCAATTTTAACTTGATTTTATCAATTTTAAGCGGTTCTACACGTTAAGTATATATTAACTCCTAAAATTATATAATTTTACAAGTTAAATCAAAATTTTAACAGCCTTTCTTAAAAGAATCAACTTGTGCATCAGCATACAACCCATAAAAGATTAATTTATACTTCATTACTGTTTCTTTATTGTTTGTGGGCATTCTTCGGGGCAGACAGATTACAAAGAACTTGCTGCAGCCGGCGCTGGAACGGATGGCCTGTTCCTCCGGTTCTATTTTTATAATATTGTTCAAATTAAAGATAAACACTCGAACTGAATTAGAATTATATTACCTTACTTTGACATCGTTGTAGTTCTCTAGTTGTTGTGGACAGACCTTCAAGATGGTTGGATCATGTAGAATGAAACGAGCTCATCTCTCAAAAGCCTAGCAAATACGCTGCATAGCAACCATATTCAAGGGAGGATCTCTAGATGTTCCGATACTACTATACTAGCCCTACGGCATGCACTATCATCGTGGCATAAAACTCTGTACATGCCATCACACACACACGTGGTCTGTGTTGTTAAAATGATTTTTTTTTCATTGAAGTACATGCAAAAAAAAATATTATATTTATACTATTTTAAAAAATTATATTAACAATTGAGCTCTTTTGAAAAAATAGATTCTGTCATTGGTTTATAGTTGTGAACTTAATTTCAAGGATGACAGTGAATATGCACTCTCATTGTCATTTTGAATTCAAATTCAAGAGGAAAATAATCTTGAATTTAATTTTAGTGAGCAGCCTAGGGTTACTTTGGCTGTTACAAAAGAAGAAGAAAATGTTTTGTACTTAATGCATTCAATATTTCCTAATTGAGCAGCATTCTAGCTGTCCTTGCCGAACTCACTCTGCATTGCATGTGTGACTGTGTCCATGTCTAGCCACCTTCAATTCCTAAATTGTCTGTTCATGTGGTGTGCTCGTCTCTTCACTTTCACTTTGACAATCATGATTATTTCTTAAAATATTTTTTATTTAAAAATATTTAAAAAAATAAATTCTTTTAAAAATACTTCTGAAATGTAAAAATAAACTCCAGCGTGATCATAAAATCCCAGCTCGCACGTGATCCTGTGCCCCATCTCTACAAACCTGGAATAATCTTTTATAGAGCTGTGGACATCCACGCAATCGATTTTGACCACAAAATGGGGATCCTCCGAAAGAAACAAGCATCGACAGCCTCATGCTCTCAAGTGTGGCCGGTCCTTGAGGAATAAAATGGCTCTGGTGGGTTCAACTATTCTTAAAACTCCACAACTTGGAATTTTGATCTAAGGTCTTTCTTGTACGTCAGCGCTTGCTAATTTAGGGACAAGATAATATGATTCCATTGAACATTTTTCTATCCACAACAAGCTCCAACAAGTACAGATACCATTTCCAAGAAGTGTCCTGGAAGTGATGGACGCCAGCATTCTATTTCTGTGTGCCTACAATTTGTAGTGTTCAACCCAAAATACTAAATACGTTTTTTGCTGGAGAATCTGTGGTCTTGTAGATGCAGTTTTTGCTGGAGAATCAAGGGTCTTGTAGATGCAACCCTACCATAACCAGAAACACAAAAGAACTTGAAACACAAGCTTATTTCAGCTATTCGTCTGAAATCACACTTTTTGATAGCGTTTACAATTGCATTTAGATATTGTCTCGAAAAAGACAGTGGAGATATATCATAGTATAATCAAGACATATCTAACAAAACCTGCATAATATCATCAATTTTATATGGCAATAATGTGCGTTGCCTTGTTTACAAGAGCATTTGTAATGGAAATCTACAACCCTACGATTTAATGGTCCAGCATTTGTAATAGAAATATACAAACATAAGATTTAATGGTCCAGCACAGAGAAATATCAAACGTGTCGATGCCAGTGCTAGTCTCTTAATTTATTTGGACACGGATTTCCAACCACTAAAATCAGCACTCAGAATGAATAGAAAGGAGATGAACAAGTAGTAATGTAATAAAACATAACCCTGAAGTTTCAACCCCAACCATAAAAAAAAAGCTACAAAAGCAAACCAGTGTTAATTACTTGTAAGCCTACCAAAATTGTCTCAACACTGTTCAACAATAGCAAGGGTCCTGGCAAAACTCGCAAAATTATAATGAAGAAAACAACACCTTGGACTACCGATAAATTAAATGTTTCTACTCTTTTCTTTTTCTCAATCCTCAGCAATTCATTTGCAAAAACTCCATCTTCAGTTTCCTTCAACAACTTCGTCCTCGGTAGCAAGCCCATCTTCAGCATTATTTCCATTCTCAGTTGTCTCAGCACTGCGTTCAAGGAAATATTAATTTCACAAAATTAAGCAGTTCATTACATAACAATTCATACATAATCAAAGACATGCAAATGCCTAAAACTCTAAACTTTCACATTTGATTTGAAATAGCTTTCATTCAATACAATTTGAGTCAGACAGCAATTGAAATCAAACAAACATGGCAAACAGAAACCATATCATAGGCCAAATATTTTTCCAGTAGGTTTTATTATCCGATATGGTAAGGCCAGTTAATACTTATAACAGTTTTAGGAGACAAGAAATCCATCTGACATATCTGCATAACTAGAATATCCAGAGCAAGTCGTCCTTTATCACGTATATCAACCGCATTAGCACAAACTTAAAAGTAGAGAGTTTTTATAACTTCAAACCACACAACTTTGCACAGACCTAGCAATCAGCTCCCATCCACAAAGCTAACACCAATTGAGATCCATGTGCAATCCAAATTCATAGGAATATGAAAGATTCCCTTGCTTAATACATGAATTCCAAAAGCGGAAATCAAGAATTGTAATTCAGACAGCAATCTCATAGATTTCTCTAGAGTTATGAAGAAAATCGGTTTTAAAATAAAAGCAATCACATAACGTTCGGTAGCTCAGTTCCAACTTAGCAAGTAAGAACAGGAATGCAGCAGGGGGGCCTGTCTAATCAGGTTCACATGAATTCCTACAATTTTGACAGCGCAAACAGCTCTCGAAAACACTAAGACAGGAGAACCAGAACACACTATCTTATCAGGTTAACATGACTTTTCTGGCAGTGTTCCCAAGTATAAACAATTCAAGAGACACCAACTCCCTCCCAATTAAAACAAGAAGATCTAGTTCTGCCCCACAAACAAAAACTAAACCAAGCATGGAAGAACACCAATACACCATCTAAACTGGATCAACATCCCCTAAGCAACTAGATCTCAATGCCCATCACTAATGAGCCAACTAATCAATCAAAGATTTAAAAAAACAAACCTCTGTGGACGAGAACCGGAATCAGCAACATCAGGCTTTCTCCAACTTCTCTCATTGCCTGAACCTCCACGACCAATCCCAAATCCTCTTTTTCCAAAGGAATCGCTTCTCTCCACATCCTTACTTCTCTCACTGCTAATTTTCACAGAGTCCAACTTCTCATCAATCTCCTTATAATCCATCCCTTTCTCCTTCAACACCTCCTCTCTTGGTCTCGCATCTCCAAACGGGTTTGACCCTTTAGGCTTCTCTACCGCCCCATTCCCATCACTGACAGGCAAAGTTCTTGGCTGCAACTTCAATTTCGGCCTCTCACCAACACTGCCACTGTTAAAACTCTCATCTTTTTTCCTCCCCCAATTATCTGAATCAGCAGCGCCACCACTAAACCCATGTCTTTCTCTCGATAACGAATCGTAACTCCCTCTCCTCTCAAACCCAACATTATTCGCTCCTCCAAATCTCCTTGGCCCGTCATTCGTTGTCTTATTAGAAACCCAGCTAGCCGATTCATCAGCTTTTGATTGGGAATCGAAAAACGAAGATCCCCTCTCCCTTTCCCTCCTCTCGTATACATTCCCTGCTGGGGATTTCTTCGTTCTCGACCAGTCATCTATCTCATCCGCTCGTGAAGGAGCAAATTCCTTACTCGACTCCCTATTAGAAACCCTAGAGTTTCCGTTACCACCACCACCCCATCTCGAATTCGATTCTTCTCCTCCGTTACGATAACTTAAACCATACGATTTAAACCCGCCGCCGAGGCGGGCCCTGTCGAGCTCTTCAGCGGAGCGTTCACGGGGTCTAGTTGGGAGATTGAAGAGATCAGGCTCGTGACTCGACTTGGCCAGAGAATAATTAGAAAACTCAGCTAGAGAGAAGGTTTGGTTTTTTTTCTTTTTGGGTTGTTTGGTGGCGGCGGCTGCAGCTAAAGAAGGGAATTCAGCAACGCCACCGAGTGGTTGAGCGGCGAAAGTGGATGCTTGTTGGGAATTTTCGTGTTCTTGCTGGAGTTCAGCTTCGTGTTCTTCGGAGTCTAAAGCCCACGCACCGGGTTTGCTCCAGGGAGAAGAGACTGTTGCCGCCATGGTGAAGTTGCCGTTTTCGCTCTGATATTTTTCCTGTCCTCAAAGGTTCTGGTTTTGAGGTTGTGAAGAATGCGTGTATTGGCAGCGGAAAGGGAAATATAAGGGGGTGGGTTTGATCGGACGGTGGATAATGAGTGTTGGAGATTCTTTGAGTATTTGATGGTGAGGATTAGTTCGTATTCAGAATTATATTTATATCCGTGTATTATCAAATTGGGTTTGTCGGCTGTTTTTAAAAATATTAAAATAATATTTTTAAAATGTTTTAAAAATGATTTTAAAACATTAAAAAAAACAATGTTTTTTTAGAAAAAACGAACTTGTAATGTGGGTTTTTCCTCAATAAAATATAAATAATTTTTAACATGTTAAATTTTTTAACTTATGTTAATTTAATTCAATAAAAAAATTAAAATAATTTTAATTTTAAAAAATAAAATAAAAATTCAGAATATACCTCTACTTGACCGGAACCAAATTGAAAAATAATCAATTAAGTCCTGAAACAATTTATTTTGCCCGGTTTAATAAGTGATATTAAATAGTTTTAATCCCTAATCCTCACGGGAAGCTACTGTTTTAAATTACATCCTCTTTTTTTATCATGTTAATCCATGACACATGATTACTTAATCTAAATATCTACCCTATACAAATTCATTCTTTAACATATAATTTTTTTAGTTCATTTTTATATGTTTAAATAATTATTTTATCCCAATATATTCAATCACCCCTTCAAGATTGTTTTTTAGCTCTGCCTTGCGTATAATGTTATGGATGCAATATATATATATATATATATATATGTATGTATGTATGTATGTATGTATGTTATTGGAAACGTAGACGTACTTATTTGATAACTAGCAGCATCTTTGCCACGACAATTTTCCTATTTAAAATTATTTTCCTTCTCTCACCTTATTTCTACGCCATCTCAAATTCTTAGTTGATAGAAACGACAAATACATTGAAAAAAAAAAAAACAGGAATTTCAATGTAATACTTCACAGGATATCATCTATTAAAATGAAAAAAAATTTAATTATTTTTTTATTTTACTATTTTAACCGTGAATTTATTAGAAATTATGCTTTATTTATTATTTTAAATTTTAAATTATTTTAATTTTATAACTTTAATATTAAATTTGACATGTTAATTTAGATTTTTTTAAAAACATTTCACCACATTGCATTGAGTTCATTGTAAATTAGGTTTTATAATTTGTTTTGGTACTTTATACAAGGATATTTTTATTTTATATCACGAGTTTAACAAGTTAATTTTAGTTTTTTTTTAATTTTATATCTCAACACTAGATTAATAGTAAATTATATTTAATAATTTATTTTTTATAAAGTTATCATAATCTCATAATTAACTTGAGTTAGACTCAAGTGTTTTTTGCAATTTTTTTGTAAATTAAATTTTATAATTTATTTTTATTTACTTCTAATGAGATTATTATAGTCCCGGGATATAACATACAAATTGACAAATTAATTAGGGTTAAATTGAATCCATTTTATATATTGTTGTTTTAATATTCATAAAAAAAAATATTATTTTAAATATTTATTTTAAATTAAATTATATTTTACTGGTTATCTAGATTATTTTTAAACTTATAATTCTTAAATAATTTGAATGTTTTTATACTTAAAAAAATTTAACAGCACTTAAATATTTTATTGAATTTTATTTTTAAATTAATCTAACTCAAAATGTAGCACGGTTATCAAGTCACGACTAAAAGTCTGAAATAGCTCTAAAATCCCGGGAGAAGAAATTTAGAACTTGCCGAATAACTTGATCATCGTGGATAAATTTCCCAAAAGCGGAGAAAACAATTTACGGTAATCTGATCTTCTTGTTTGTTGCTTCTAGAAGCATTTACATCACTTGCTCCCTCAAATCTGCTACAGAAACCCTGAACTCAGATTTATTTTTACTGTTTTTCAAGCATAGAAATCTAGAGAATGTTACATTGTAACTCGAAAATTCATCTGTAAAGATTCAGCAACGAAACCAGCCGTGGGATCGCCGAATTTGGACGGATCCCAACTCTGGTACTCAGATCCAAGTTCCTCGAGAGATCAATGGCAGTCTAGTCTAGCTCCTCATGTTCTTAACAGCTACAAGACAAGAGAATCGACGAGAAGTTCCCGTGAAGAAAATACAAGCACCGATATGTAGAAGTTATGTACAAATTAACAGATAATTTAGTATGGTAGTGTTTATTTTTTAAAATTTATTTTTAATATTATATTATTAAAATAATCTGAAAAACATCAAAAACAAATTAATTTAAAATAAATAAATAAAACAAATTTTAATTTTTTAAAAACAATTTTAAAACATAAAAATAAAAGTTAATTGTATTTGGCTTTTGTCAACACAGAGAGGGATAATGACAAAAATCCTAAATCTAGATCGGGCGAGCTACTGCAGGATGACGGTAGCCTTGCACTGGCAGCAGTCTTGTTTGAATACGCAATTAAATACAAACAGAAATATGAGATGTATGATAATTGCTGAAGGAATAATGATGAACCCACATGGCTCAGAGGCCCTGCTGCTCACATTTTGGCCAGACCAATCCTGCAGCAAGCACGTGATGGCAAACAGTACCTTGAGCCCACAGGATCCTAGTAATTGTGAGAAACAGTAGTCTACATAACAGCGGAAACTAATCCTACTGGATGAATCGCTCAATTCACCTTGAACATTATCAGTGCACTGGCAACGATGGTCAGAGCTGTAAAACCCAGAATTCCCTCTTCCTCCAAATCTCGAATTTGTACATAAAAATGCTAGCTTTATAGCACAAGCACGTTAACAAGCCGTCGTGTTTTTTTTCTCTCCCGATTACTTTGAAAATGTAGACAGCTTAAGCAGAGAGATTAAAAATAAATTAGTCAAATTAACTAGTTCATGTTTTTTTAATTGAACTGTTTAGCTTTGTTTTCTATTATTTAGTCTGTTTGAAAATTGATTTTTATTGTTTTATATTTTTTTATTATAATAATCTTAATCTGGTCGAGGCTTTATAAAAATATTTAGAAAGTATCTTTTTATAATAATAATAATAATAAGTTTTTATTTTTTTACTAAAAACTGTCATTTATTTATTTTCTCTGATTTTTTTATAATTATATTATTAAATCAATTAAATTTAATAAAAATATTCAAACCAATAATGATCCATCCCGAATTTTATTGCTTCTATAAGAATATTGTGATTCTTCGAATATTTTTTTTTATGTTAGAAAAAACAAGGACATAGCAGTATCATCGAACACAGTTTACTACAAGCTCGGTAAACCACTGGCCCATACAAATCTTAGCTTACGGTTAGAGAATGTCCTCCCCAGGCACGCAAAGTATGCGAATGGCAAAAAATCAAGCCCTCAAAAAAGAAAAGAAAAAAACATCTAGTTAAGACTATACAAACGACAGAAAATCGAGTCCTCGACAACTCCCTGCCGACCACTAAGGTTGTGTTTGTAAATTTAATAGGAATTGGTTTTTAAAATATTTTTTTATTTAAAAATATATGAAAATAATATTACTTTATTTTTAAAAAACGATTAAAATATAGGCGGGACGCCACATCCCATGGGGTTTCTTATCCACAATTCAAAAGGAAAGATATTTTCAACTCCACGAACCTGTATCCAAGCAACGGATATCATACGGGCCACACTTCTTCCACATTGAACCCTTCTTCCTCGTAATTGTCACTTCTACAAGACAATGAGTCACTTTCACAAACACCATCCTGCGAACGCAGCATCTATCTCCTCCCTTGTCCCCTTATCCTCTCCCATGCCAAATAATCAGGTGAAGATAAATTAAAAACAAATAAATTAAAAGCACACTAGAACTATCCATTTCACAGATTATTAGCAAATTGAAAGGTGAAGATAACGCAATCAAGAACTCCGATGGAGAGCAGTAAGCCTATCTTATTTATGGTAGCTAAATTTCAGCACATGACAGCGTGGTGACCACCAAAACCCAAGAGGACATTAAAACAAAGGCCTGAAAAGCAAAACATAAAACACCCAGATCCTAGACCACCTAAACACACCCAAATACTAGATACGACCCAACATCAAAGACACGGCCAGACGACATGTCAATCAATGCCCTCTAAGAGAGTTGACCGCAGTCCGCAATAGCAACTGGCTTAGAAGTCCTGCCACTTCCAGATCCAACCTTCTCGATAGCCTTCACCACATCCAAGCCTTCAACAACTTGACCAAAAACGACATGTTTACCATCAAGCCACTCCGTCTTGACAGTGCAGATAAAGAACTGAGATCCATTGGTTCCTGGACCAGCATTAGCCATAGATAGCACACCAGGTCCAGTGTGCTTCTTCACGAAATTCTCGTCAGCAAATTTAGCTCCATAGATCGACTCACCACCGGTACCATTTCCGGCAGTGAAGTCACCACCTTGGCACATGAAGTTAGGGATCACACGGTGAAAGGTTGAACCCTTGAAGTGAAGTGGCTTGCCGGACTTGCCAACACCTTTCTCGCCAGTGCAAAGTGCGCGGAAGTTCTCGGCGGTCTTCGGAACAATATCGGCGAAGAGTTCCATGACGATCCGACCAGCAGGCTGGCCGCCGATGGACATATCAAAGAAAACCTTGGGGTTTGCCATTATGAAAGAGAGAAATTAGGATCAGCCTTCTAAGGGAGAATATTAAATCGAAGGTTGTATGTTAGGAATTTCAGTGATATGGGGGTGTTCTTATAGGGAGAGAAGGTGGATTTAGACCGTTAGATCAGGACACGTGGATGGATCGAGGTGGGCGGAATTTAACTGTGGTTAGGTTTGTTTTGACTAGGGTTAAGTGAGGGATCCTAAGTGGCATGTGTTGTTTGTCGGGGCCTGTGGTTTCGTTTGGATATGGCAAGTCTTAGTTGGGATTTATGAGGGGATAGGTAAATTGTACAAATTTCGTGCATGATGGGCCGTGATTAATGTTGGACCGTTGATGGAGAGAAATCTAAGATAATCTAACGGTGGAGACTGTTTAAGCTAGTCTCATTGATTTTGATTTCAAATCCCAGTAAGATTAGATTGTGCATTAACGATCCTAAGGGTAGGTGATTAGATCACGGGAGTGTAATTGAATCGTATTTTTAATTTTTTTTTTATTTTTTTTACAGATTTAAATTATATTTTTTAGTGTTTTCTTTAATATAGAGGTAGTGTCTATATATATATATGTATATGTATGTATGTATATATAAAACACTACCTCCCATCTTAATGTTAAACAAATCAAAATCATATCAATAAAGTATTGAAATATTCAATAAACATGGTAACTGAAAGCTATAATTAGGCAGGGTGGCCTACTAGCACTGAGGAACCTGTCCATTTACTAAGCCATTCAACCTCACCATACTATTGTTAAGGGACTGTTTTTACCTAAACCAAAAAAATGCAACCTTTTTCAAAAGTAGAAGCTTCCAAGAAACATATGTTACACAAGATAATGCAAGTGGCCTCTTTTTTTCTTGGTGAAATTACAAAGAAGCCAGTGGCAGCTTGAGTTTACCCGATTAGTTGGTTTACCTTGGTCTGAGATCTGGTCAAAGGATACCAGTCTGCGCCAGACTCCCCATTTGTTATGATTTCGTTGGAAATAGAAGTTGAGTAAATTTAATTTTTATATATTTTTTAATTATTTTAATTTATTGGTATTAAAAAATAAAAATATTATTTTAATATATTTCTAAATAAAAAATACTTTTTAAAAACCATCACTACCAATAAACATCATAGATTAATAAAATATGAGATTAATTCCTTTAAGATTACTCCATAGCAAGCATATACAGTTACAAATATTTTAAAGAATACATGGAGGATGCGCACCCCCGGAGTTAGTTTTTAACATTTACATGGTAGTGATGATTTTGACATTATTCAAGGAACGAATCACCTGGGACCCATTCCCGGGATGAATAGCATTACCGTCGGCATATAAAAAGAAAAAAGGACACATTTCTTCTCGGGAAGTCTAGTTGCTTTAGGAGCCCACAAACATATTTGACAAGACATAATAAATTTATCTTTAAAATAAATTTCTGCAATTTTTTCGAAGACAGTATAATCGAAAGCTTTGTATTTACAACGATTGACTCGCCGAAAACACATTCTACTTCGAGGCATCACGCATGCAAAGGGGCAGGGTCCCAGCACAAAAGAGAAAGATCAGTCCCCTAGATCAATCCATTTCCCCAGGTGATTACAAAAGTGCATATCGTGCAACACTATACCTTTAAATCACAAAAGGAAGATGACCACAGGACAAGGCAAGATTCAAGGTACTTGGGACCATTTTCATGTTTCTTGCGTGATTCCTCAACTGAAATCGAGGAACCGTGAAAATCTAGGTGATAATCGACGATGTATGGTTCCGATATTGTACACATGGTAATAATGGCTAGCAGAATTTTTCATTCTAATCTTACGAAAATATTGAGCATGTCAAAATCTGATATCTGTAAACAATTTTCATAATCCGTCACCAACCCAACTAAGTTAAGCTATTCTTACACTGAAAAGCTTCATCTAGCAATGGAAAAGGCTTATCTCCTATCACTACACTTAAATTCAAACCCTGACGTATATGCTTGTCACCCTCACAATGTCTTACATGTCTACTAGATTTGCAAAATATTTAGTGGACTGAAAGGATTAGTCGTGGTGCGCGCAAGCTGACCCGAACACCCCCACGTAAATAAAAAAAAAAATTAAGCTATTCTTCCACAAGTGCTTCACAGGAAACCTTCGGTCTGTAACAATCCAGGATAGACAAGAGATATTATGTGTTTCAAGGATGTCACTGATGCTTTTATGAACGCATGCCCTTCCATGGCTGCAAAAAATAAAATAAGGCAATTATAGTAAACCTAGAGAATAAATTTGAACGATAGTTGGCAGTACGATGGGACTATTACCTTTTAATAACAATTTCACTTCCTTTGAAAAATCCTCCACGCGCCCTAATACAGGTCTTATGCCACAAATCTGAAAAACGCAGAGCTCCAAATACAGGGCCATCTCCATTATTTGTAGTAGTAAGAGACAGACTGATTTGATTTCAGGATTCATATGCTTTGATTTGTTTGAACCACACAGTTCAGAAACAATTGCGACTGCTTGATCCTGCATTTTAAATCATAACAAGTCAGACCAGGTATCAAAAGCATACAGTTTAGACAGATTTATACATCAATTGAAACATAGAAATCACTCATTGATGGTGAAACTTCAATTTCGAAAGACTAGAAATTTTGGCCCAGAAGTACCAGCAGTCACTACTGCAAGAGTAAGCCCTGAACTTCAATTATCTTAAACCATTCACATCCCTTCAATGAGCGGAGTGGACTGGAAGATAATATAAGAGCACTGAGCACAATTTTACCTGCAAGCCATGCAATAGCTCTGGCATCGGCAGCTCAGGAATCTGAGCAAGATCAACAAAGCCCATTTCCTCGGACCTTTTAGCAGCACCTTCTGCTTCCATAGAGAGATATTTCAAGAGAAGATAAGCAATCCTGTAGATCTCCAGGGCAACCAAGTCTGAAAAATATGTTGGAGAAACTGGATTGGTAATTTCAGTTGACTGTCCCTTGACTACAAATGCACTACTGTTGGCTGAGAAAGCAGAAGACTTGAGCTTTGACACACAACAGAGAGGTGAAAGAGCAAACCATCCATTCCTGCTGTTTAGAAATGATGGTTTCTTGCAGCACTCTAACTCCTCTTTGAGGATAGGAGGGCATAAGAGGGGGGCAGTTCTGCTGGAAGATTCCCCAAAGCGATGAGTTCCTCGGCTAATAAAGGCTAATAAATGAATACTTTTCTCCCTCAGCTCTGAATCCATTTCTTTCATGACCTTAACCCATGACCTCCAATGTCTCGCTAGCGCACACATCAACATGAGAGTATGTTCTGTTTCTTTAAGAGCACTCAGAGAAGTCTCTGTCTTTTTCGCTCGTGGTCTTTTCTTGTCATGACTATCAGATGGAAAGTCAGGTGCACTGAGATAATAAGAAATCAGATCAGCTTTCTCTGAAAAAACATAAGGTATCACGTTGTCCAGAATATCAGTATAAGAAGAACTGTCTCCTAAAGATTGAACCATAGCTACGATCACTGCCAAGCCAAGGCCCCAAATAGATTGAGGCTTTTCTATTTTGTCAGAAGACTTTAGGAAGCCACTATCATTGGTCATAACTGTGGAAAGCCCAACATCTGATGAGTCTGCAAACAAAACTCTAAGAGATGAGAAGAAACCAGCACTAAGGAGCATTTCAGCACCTCCTCTCACACGTGCCAGAGTCAGAAGGAACTTCAATGTAACTGGAACAGATGAGAAAGAACTTTTATCATGAACTTTCAGAATGACATGAGGTAATTGGAGATGTTTCTGTATGATGGGGAACCAAGTGTTAGGTGTCAAAAAACTTGTCAGTACTAAGTTAATGGTAGCCAACGAGAGGGAACAATGCTCAGTAGCTGTGATGCAATTGCACAGGATAGGCAAAAGCCCCAGACAACCATTTGAAACCTCAGCAAAGTCTTCAGATTCCTTATCTGAAGTATTACTAATCTCCAAAGTGAAAAGAAGCAGCATGAGCAGAAGCTTCATTGTTTTTTTAACCCCAGTAATAGATGACCTGAAATCACTCAGCAATTTGAGGCCAGAACCTGATGTTTTCAAGACAAGTATACAAACAGATAAAGATAGGTTGCTCTGCGCAGATTTCATGAGATGTAGAATTAATTCTGCTAGTGCAGCAAGGAAATCAAGAATCTCTTCAGAGGCATCCAGAACTGGAGCTAGTGATTCCACTGTGGTGCGAAAAGATTTGCATATGTTGTTGATGCATGAAAAGCAGAGTTGGTCAGGAATCTTCCCCTCAGTAGTGCCCTTATTTTCTGGTGACTACATGGGAAAGAAAATGCTAATCATTTCAACAAGCAAGAAATTTTAAAAGCCTTTTTTTTTTTTAGATTATATCCATAAAGGAAAGAAGGATAAACATAAAAATAAATAAGCCCTTAAAAAAATGCTAAAATAGTGGGCAGTTAACAGATATCAATGCCGGATAGCCTGAAACCATAAACTTTCTCAATCAAAGAATCCATGACTTCAATCAATAGTGTTATAACAAACTTTTCAAAGAACTAGCAGACGGTTATAAAAAATAGATGCACCATAGACACTATTTTGGCATTGCACTCTTTACCATCACATACAGACTCCAAGAAATTCCCAAAAAAAAAAGCTGGTGTTGCATGTTCAAACAACGAAGTTATCTCTCAAAATGATATTATAATTAATGCAGCATATTTTTTAATAAGTTAAATGTTTAGTAAAAACACTAAACTTTGAGGCAAGTGTTTGGGTTTTCAAAGCTTTGTGTCCCCAGCCAACAAAAAGAAAAAAAAAACAGCATCTGTCAAGCCCTGACAAAATGCTAACAGAGCCTCGTCATCAATTCAATATTGCAAAATTAGAAGCTGCAATAAATAGCAGTGATAATTCAGATACTCACATTATCTTCCCACATGGTCAGGGCAGTTAGCAACGCTTTCAGTGCAGAAAGCTTTGAAGAAGCTAGTAAAACCATTGAATTTGCATCCTGGAAGCACTCCAGCATAGTTTGTGCAATTGCTTTTGAATCTTTCCAATCCGTATAATCCCACGTATTTAATCCCAAATCTGATCGTATGCGCATAAGGTCATACAAGTGAATATCTTTGGCGTTTCCATAATGATCGCCACCGTACTTGTGTTGATAGCTCAGAAAACAGTTTGATTCCACCAGATACTGACAGAGTTCCTTAAATGGTCCAGGACCAATTTTACGACCTTCTAGCTCTCCTTGTAGATGATGATAGAGATCGTTGAGGATCAGACCTTTTAGTTCCTTTCCTTCACTGAGAAGATAGTGAAAATTTTTAACTCAACCTATTAGGTTATAGGTTCAAATGAATCAAAACCCAACCCAAATTTTCAAACCACCGAAGGAGTTAAACCTTTGGTGATGTCACATCAGACTTTGGAAAAGATTCAATTGGAAACAAGCATTTCAATTCATACAACCACAATCCAAGACGTATAGATTTCTCAGTTAAGAGTGATGCATTAAAAAGATGTTCAAATAAAAATGAAACCTGTGCTGACATTACCTGTAACCCTGCTGAGAGTATTGTGCCAACAATTCAGAAAAGGCAAGCTGACAACTCAACTGTTGATTCACTCAAAAAAAAAAAAAAGGACGCAATGTCACCTTAAAATAGTTGGATAGCAAAGAAATTGGGATATTCTTGTTAAGGAATAACTATAAGGACCTCTTGAAGGGATTGTCAATGAGCTATCAATGTAGAAGTGAATGGTCATTGAACAAACAACTAAATAGAAAAAAATCGCTTGACCAATTAAATACAGGATCATACATGCTTGAAAGTGATCTGGATCTTCTCAACCAATGATCCCGATAAACTTCCTGCATTACCAATCACTAATTTCCCCATTGCATGGACAATGAACAAACTGGCAGCAACCTGCAAGAAGCAGAAGACAATGTAATTGTGGATTGCTCCTTTAATGGGTGTTTGCAGAGGGGTTTAGATCCTAAAATGGTTCACCAAAGATAAATGATCACAACAACAGAATTAACAGAACCAAAACTAACATAAATAAATAAAAGAGAAATTTAAAAGGGACCTTTGCACGGTTAGATATTTCATTGTCATATTCGCAAGAAGCATATAAATTGATCAGATTGCCAAAAATCGGTCTCTTCCACCAGCTTGACAAGATATCTTTCAACTCACAATCATTTACTGATTTTGATTTTTCTGTGCTTGATGCTTTATTATTTCTCTCCAATTCGGACACTTCTTTTAAGACAGACTCAGCATGCAATAACTTCTTCTTCAGGAACATGTCATGTGCCATCATTTCCAATATAGCAGATTGACATTGATATTTTAATGCCAAGCTTTGAGACTGAGTTTCAGTGACATTCTCAAAAGGTGATGCTAGAGCATCTGATGAGATACAATTGGACAATTGTTTCCAGAACTTTCCAGAGCTCTTCAGGCACTCCAATATAGATATATAATGAACAGCCCCTTGCCATAGTGCCTTGAGGAAATCAAGAACAGTGAACAGTATGCGGGGATTGCTGGAGATAAAGAAAATTTCAACAAATTATAGCAACACAGCTTACGAAGATGAATCATATCAAGCACGCTAAACAAAAAACATTATCTGAACATCACAGAGATAGTGGTTTGATCAGTGTGAAATAGCAAGTTTACAGGGAATTTTTCAGCACCAATTTCAGATTTACAGAAGGAACTTGTTTAGTTGCAGAAAAACATTTACTTATATTATCGCTGACCCTAATTAATCGCCTGTTTCTTCTCTTATCCCTTCTTTCACTTAAATTTCTCCTCCTGACAAGTTCTGTGTTTATTCCTTAAGCTCATTGACATAACTTTCTGTCACATCAAATAGTAAAATTCCTGAAAAATAATGACTGATCTTGTGTGAGCAAACCTGTCAATAAATTCATTTGATCTTTCAACATATTGCATAAGCCCATCTAACAGACTTGATTTCTTGGAAAACAATGAACCATTTGAAAGTTCATTTATAGGCTGCTTCGTGCCACCACCATTACTCAACTGGACCTCTGTATCCTCTTTTATGGAAAAAATAGCAAGAAGATAAGCAGGCTGCAACAGAGAAACCACCAATTAGCAACAATGCAGACAAGCTAGAAAGCTGTTATTGAGATATTGGACTTATGTTCACAAAATGAAAGCCATCCAAATATTTTCCATGAGGAAGTAACTATTGAGACAACTGTAAATGACTTTGACTTTAACAAGTGACAAACTTGGTTTTGAAAAGCATAAGAGGTTATTCTTGCACCCACATTCTTTCCATGAGAAGAATACATGACAAAAGGATTGCAAAGTTCAGTGACAGAAGTCCAATTTAAGTGGCAAGGAATAGGAAATAAACCGACCAACGCTAAACTTCTTGACTTCTGCACAGTGCAACATACCTGATAACGAGCTGCATAAGTAAGCAGATGGACTGTAGCAACAAATAAATCTTCATTCCATTCCAACTGCTTAAATAATGTGCTTTTAACAAAATGCCTCATATCTGCAATCTAAACAAAAGCATTTAATCACAATTAGGATAACAGCAATCAAATGCCAAAAAAATAATTGCCAGCTTGAGATGCCAAACCTGCTTATCATCCAGACCAAAGCATACATTGCCAGACAAATATGGTTGCATATAATCTGCTGTTGTAAACAACATAGATAACACCTTAGCAGCACCAACCTGTACTGCCTGCATATAACATAAAAATGCAAAGATGAAGAGTTATTTTCCATATGATCCATTGATGAAGAGTTATTTTCCATATGATCCATTGAACATGGAACACAGATATTATTGAAAAGTAATGTGTCTGATAATGAACAAGCATAAAGTCAAAAGGATATACGCAACTTAATATAGAAGACCAGAAAAGCCATGTTAGAATAAGAGGTGAATGTAATTACTAGGAGAGAAAAATAGAATTTAGCAGGATGAATTTCAATTCCATACAGGAGACCGAGAATATGATATCAAAGATATAGCAGCTGCAACAACAGGGATTGGTTTCATAGTAGACGACAGCACTGATAGGTGAAAGACTGGAAGATTCGGTGAGATATCCTGAAAAAATAACACAAAAATTATGAAGTGAGTATAGAAAGATTTAAATAAAACATGGGCCAGTAAGATCTACAAAGCAGAAAAAGTGTGGCAGTTGAAGATTCATTTATTTTATTTGTTTTGGAGCATGGAGTAAAGGTTTGTAGTTTATTAGAAATTTCTGTTCAAAGTAACAATCACGAGAACTTGGGAAGACATGTGTCAATTTATTTCACATCATATGCAATGACAAACATATGTAACCCTAGAACAATACCTTACAAAATTTGGAGAGCATCATGTATATAATATCCAAAGCAGAGCTAATAGCAAGCTGACACCCTTCAATCTCCTCCAGTTCAACGAGACGGCTGACATAAAGATTCTGTTCACAAATATGCTTATTTAAATAGTAAGCAAACAAAAGCAAACCAACTTCTCACTACTAAGGAAAACAATGGAACAAGAACAACAAACATGGCTTACCTCTAAGGTTTGCTTGGTTGTACATGCAAGATGAAAGAGTGCATTGTGGATGGAAGAATCATTGAGTAACATATCTCGGACTACCAGGGCCAATTTTTCAGAGAATGAGACTGATGTGATGCATGTTTTCATCACTTCCAATACCTAAACAGTGCAAACAAATTAAAAAATGGTTCATATAGCATCTTTTACCTTCCATAGAAACAGCAGCACCTCTAACTCCATTTAAAAAATCGTACTTGGCATTTCCATAACACTTAAAATTCAGCTAAACCAAAGAATCTTCAATTGGAAGAATGACTTTATGATAACCATCACAACATGAAACCCCAAGCACCTTCAGGATGCAAACTTTTTAAACAGAGAAGTGCTCCTATTCCCGATGTAGGATAACAGCCATGAAATACCTCTTGGACTGACTATTGGAAAACATCAGATTTGCTCTTTACAATGTTTCTCTTTGATCATGGAATTTCACCTCCCTCGAAAAAAATTTTAGGTATTGTAGGAGTACTACTCCCCCACTCGCATAAAAGCAGAACTGTACATGGTTATCATGGTGGGTCCCGCCTTTTATGTGAGAGGATGAGTGGTACTCTTGAATAGCAAATAATTGCTCCCCCCAACCTCTCAAAATATTTCATATTTCTTGAACCCCTATTATAAATAGCTTCAGCCAATAATAAAGCAGGAAAAAAGCCATACACTCAGGGAGTGGGAGAAGCTTGGGTCCAGCCACTCTCCTGGCTGCTCTCAGGTGGCAACCTACACTACTCAGCAGGCTAAGACTTCTACCATATCAACATACAATGACCCTAAAAATAGATGTGAAATATGTTCAAAAGTAGAAACAAAGCAACTAAGGGAACCAATTAATTGCAGCTGGCATAAAAATATCACGTACCTTCAGTGTTACTTTCCATCTAACATGCTTCACCTTGTATTTCCAGTACTCGTGATTAACGAGAATATACTGCAGAGAGAAAACAACCAAGGCCAGAACCAGATCATTCTCTAATCTTGCCTCCACTAGCTGCATGGTAAAATCCAGCACTGCAAAGGATTACAGCATGCATGTCAGATAAAAAACACAGGGAGTAACGAAGTTAGAGTAAGTCTACGATAGAGAGGTAAGAAAATTCATGGCAAAATCAATAAATAGAATTGCTAGTAAACAAGAAGATACAAGTTACATGTTAGATCCACACAAATCTAAACAGTAAGGAAGTAAATTAGTGCTGCAATAATAGTACTGACATGATATGAAAACCAAACATTGACATCACAAGCATCGCAGATTAATGAAAACAAGGAATATGGCATTATCAGAAGAGCCAAGAAAAAATGCTAATAATTCAATTAGATTTCTCTTAAAAGTAAGAGAGAGATGCACAGCTATTTCAATTTGCTATATCCCATATTGGTTGTGCTCAGATAATCATCTTGAGATCAACTATGGCTGTATAATGTAATTGTAAACCATTTAGTCAGACTGAAAAGTAAAAGACAAGCAATCACAGCTTTTGCAGATAGAGAGCTTCTCTCCTCTCCTTCATGTGCATAGCCACATTATCCAACCACAATCATGTTGATTTATTTCAATTGTTATTATGTTTAAATCCTCAGAAATGGTTATGTCCAACTAATAGATTGAAACAGCAACTTGGATGCCAAGTTTAAGATTTAGTCCTATCACTTCTATTATTGACAGTGCACACAAAGTGTCTACCACAATGCTAAATGCATCCAAAAGAGAACCAGCCATCCTGGTTCTTTGGGACAAAGCCACTGAGCATAAAGAGGAGGGTATTCTAGAGAAGAACTGAGAGAGAGAGAGAGAGAGAGAAGAAAAAAGGATACACCACCCATTTTACATTTAGGAAAGCTCAAAAACTGACATATAACAACTTCCAAAATCAGATAATAAATCCAAGCAGAAATCACAAAATTGAAAAGAAGCTAACCATACTAATGATGAAATAAAAAATACAGTTAAGAGATAAACCTGATATAGTTAATGGTTTGTCATAATCATTTTGCTCAGAGTCTAGTAATAGCATTTTTACCAGTTTTCCCGAAAGCAACCACGAACCACTAGATCAAAGAAAGTGTAGGCAGAATCAGAGAACATCAAGTAGTATAATGAATAATAACCCCTGCCAATAGAAAATGCAGCCTATATATGACAAGAAATTATGAATAAACATAAAGGCAACCTTAAATCAATTACTAACATCCAAGCCCACAAACTTCAACACCCCTCCCCCACTGGAACCCCATGTCCCCTCTCTTTCCGTAGAGAGTGTGGTGCATAATTGAGTAAAGATAACCGTTAGATTTTATCTTATAATCAACTATATGACTAGCTCAGGTAAACAGGAAGTAACAATTCCACACTATTACAGTTCTATAATGCAGTACAACCTAGCAACAGAATCACTATCCTTTTTTTCTTATTAACTTACAAAATATATCAAACCCGTGTGACAATGAAACTATAAAAAATTGCAAAAGTTGGGCTATCTTTTTTTCTTTTATAGTTAAAAGAATCAAACTTGTGTGATAATAAATAAAGTGAATCCTATAAAAAAGGATTTCAAAAGGCAGGTAAAGAGAGCATGAATATCATATTCAGGCATTCTTTAACATAATCACAGGTATGTATAGATCTACAGGTTTTACCTTGATGGGCCATCACAGCCAACTTCAAAGGCACTTGTCTTCCAAGTCGCATCAAATATATTTGCTTTCAGGACAACAGCAGCAATATGAGATGGAGCACTAGCAAAAGAGGACAAGGAATAAATACATTATTACTGAGGTTGCAGCAATGAGTTTGGTTATTGATTATAAACAATGTTCAGTGAAACATAAATTTAGCATAACAAAGAAGAAAAGATGCACAAGATTCTTAAAAGAATGTAAAATGCATCATTCAGTTACTGCAAAAATATACAATTCCCTGTATGCTCACAAATGATTAAAGAAATCACCAATGAACACATAATTGGTAAAGAGCAAGAACAGTTGAATTACCATCTCAACATACTTGCTAAAATACTGACACCCATGGACATTACTGCAGCATTGCCAGAATTAGAAGACGATTTTTTTATCACAGCACAAATGACCTCAACTACCCTACAGAAAAAGTGAAGGAAAATCTATTTGATCAGAAAAGATAGAGCCAAATTGGAAATATAGCCATCAAGGTATCAGATAATAAAATGAAAACAAAAAAGAAAAAAAAAAGAGCAAAAGGAATCATGCAGTCGATTACCAAAACTTCTTTTCCATCTGCTCATTCACTCCTGCAGCTTGAAGATAAAATGTGTTGCCAATTTCCATCATTGTAAAAGTTATGGCCTACACATGAATATGTAAGAAACATATCTGGTTAGGGGAAAAAATTGAAATCCAAATCCCATTCCTTGCCAATATCATAGACTAGTTTCTAAAGATACATCAAACATGAGGCAGCCAAACCTTAAGAAATTTACCGTGTTAAAAGACACTAGTCGGCTCAGAAGGTCAAAAGTAAGAAAAACTTCCTTGTTGCTCTCCAGATAAAGCTCATTGACCAAACGCAGAAGCAAGACAAGCACCCCTGATTGTGCATACTACAAAAATAGATGCATGTTGGCAAGGAAGGGGCACATAATAGAGATTGCATTGAAACACATAAATATCTTAAGATTTTGCTCTGCCAATTCATATGTTTATGAAGAATCCTGGTCAAACAAGCTATCTCAAAAAGAAACTCCATTTTGACATTTTAGGATCCACATACAATACAAAATATTATGATTTACAAGAATTAGCGAGTAATGTGAAGAAAGAAAAGGCAATTCTACCTACAGCAATCAAGTCATGCAGATGTTATGAACAAAGCCAACACTCAGAACCACCATCTAGTGAATAAGTCGGTAAAAGGTAAGCAAAATTAGCCATGTCAAAGGAGGAGATTTATAAAAAGCAAATATCTATCCCTGTCAGTTGCAGAAACAGTGGAATGGCTTTCTCCCAAAGTCAGTTACAACTCTGGGAAGAGTGCTTGAAATAAGTGATTTGCACTTGGCCTGATTGTTTGCTAATAAAGAAGATGCTTATGAAAGTAGGTAGCAAATCAAAATGTAATTACGCTTCGATGCTGTTTCTTAAAATTTAGAAAATGACATTTTGCTTTCAGATATGAGTACCATGCTTGCCATTTAGAAAAATGGAGATAGTAACTGCATAAGCACTTAAAGAAAATCTTCCTCCCTTGTTTACCTACAAAGACAGTGAAAGACTGAAAAAAAGCCAAGAAGAAAGAAAACAGATTTACAACATCACAAATGCCATCTTTATTGTTCTTCAGTTGTTGAACTTCAGCAACAGTAAGAATCCCAATTGGAAAACCCTTGTTGCAAAATCTGGAAGGATACATTAATGGCACACAATTAGCAAATACTAAAAACATTTATGAACTTCAGCATTTACCTCCCAACGTACAAGAGCAGTATTCCCATCAATAACTTTTAAAACATGTCCACGAGTTTTACTAGGAATGATTAAACTGTCTGCCCCAGGAACATGCAGTGGCAGTTGAGTTTCAACTGCTTGAGAGGCGCTGTCAACCAGGGACTCGCTAGTAATTTCAAACAAGGAAGATACACCAACATATTTATCAAGAAAGTTATACCTGTTGACAACATGAATAGACAATGTATCAGTTTGCAATCACTGAGCTAGCGACTTATCATTGAAGCATATATCTGCCCAACACTTTGCTCAACATCCCACATTAACATTAAAAAAAAAAGGATCCCATGCTGGGCAAATCAAGGACGTTTTACTAAAGTAAAAGGATCTCCAAGAAAAAGAAAAAAAAATCCAACTTACACACATTCTGCTGGCCAACTTCCTTCACAAAGGGCTGATAAAAGACGAACAAATTCTGCAGTCCTGAAGGGAAATACACCTTCCAAGTTGCAAAGAAGACACTGAATAGGACCATCAATGAAACTTTCCTTGTCCCAAAACTGAATACAAAGTGACTCCTGCAGAGTTAATGGGCAAGAGTCTCTTGAAGCAGTGAATTGTGAGCAATAAATATGATCCAAAAAAAACATAGCTGGCTGTATGATAATAGCAATACACAAACCTCTCCCCGATATATATTACAAAGGATATCCAGTATAAGACTGAGGGTGCTGTCCTCTAACTGCATCAGGGAGAAAGCATTAAAAATAAGAAACATGTTGATTGAGTGCTCAAAAACCAATTAAAACAACCTACACATGCAATTACCTGAAGATTAATCTCATAAGATGCAATGAATGCAGAAATAAAGGTTCTCAAGACACTTCGATAACCAGCAACAGGTCCCTAGAGAGAGAAAAGACACAGCATGTAACAGCCAAAGAAAATGTAAGCTGGCATTATTAACCTAGACACAAACACCAAATTTTTTTGTAACCTTATAACTCATCCCATAAACCCTAAACACCCCAAAGTGAGAATAACCTACATCTGATTCCTTCAACAAATCACTTTCAAGAATGTCGACAAAAATACTCAGCGATGCACCTTCAAAGGCTTGACGAACATAGCCAACATGATCAATCTCCTGGAAACAAAGATAAGGTGGAAAACAGTCAGCATTGATAGTATGAACACATAATGCTACAATAAAGGAACAATTGAAAAACTGCTCACCATTAGTACACTATTTTCCTCACTTCCAGGAAGTGATGAAATTAGACAGAGACATACCGCCCAAGCAAGAATTAGTGGGCCAGCTTCTCTCGTTCCAAGCGTAACAAAACTAGATATTAACACATCCATCTGTTGGATATCAGTCACGGAAAACACAGAAGGACCCTGCCTGGGAAAACGACAAAACAAACATTCTAACAATTAGCAAAAGCACATAAGTAGACAAAATGAAGGGAAATGATACTTTGAAAAGGATAAGGTAAAACTAAAAGCAAGGTAGAAACCTGAAAGGTACTCCATCATGCACCAGTTGAAGAAGATTTTCAAGGTCCATGGTTTCTATAAGAATAAGTAGGAGCTGGGTGCTGGCATGATAAGAAGACTTTAGTGCTTCAGCTGAGATTGCCAGCTTTCCAAAGTTATACGAACCAGATAAGATCCCCTGTGAAATGATGTTTATGAGATGAGACATGATTGGGATAACAAAGGGATATGGATATCAGTTCCCAAAAAAGTTAACAATATACCTTGTAAAGCAGGCACAATTTTTGCCATTTTTCACCATTACAAGTACAAAGTGACTCGCAATAAAGGAGGAAAAGAATGTCCAGAACCAAATTGTCTTCAATCAGTGTCTCCTCAGCCCACAAAGTGAAAAGATCAACATCCTATAAAGTACTCCGAAAATCAGCATCTAATGTTAAGGGTCATAAATGCAATAGCTGATTGGAATAACAGAAGCAGATATCCATTTTATCACCAGTAAAGCCCTTAGCAGACACCGAAAAGTACACATTAAAAAAGAATGAATATACAATGACTAGCAAAAAAAAATTATCAATCAGAAACTCTGGTCATTTAAATATAACAAGTTAAGAAACAGAACCAAGAAATTATTTCTAAAGAATAAACAATTTGATAATAACCCAAAACTAAATACCCTCACATCTACATGTATATACAACTAATTCAATATTATCGTCTTTGTAAATAACCATATTTTATTAATTAAATTGAAAACAGCTTCAATACTAATATTGATACTAATACTGGAAACTTATTTCATTTTCTCCATGCTCGTGGTATGAATGCATTGTAAATCAACCTAGTTGCTTTTGCTTTAGTAAAGGGATAACCCACTTTCAACTTGCTAATTACCTGCCCCATGTCTATCTAAAGTTCCTGGTAACTACTACATATATATATATATATAAGAATCAGGAACAACGCTGCAGAAACAGGCACCATAGCATTTAAATTAGATAAAGGGAGAACTATTGGCCTACTCCACGGTAATCTCATTTCCTCACATGTCTATGTATTCCCACAAATCAAAGGATGCAAAACAACTGACTGCAACTCAACCCTATCAACCCAGCAATTCTATGCGGCCAAACGCATAACATATTATTTGAAATTTAGTAGGATGTGAAGAATAAAGCAACATCCACCATGTGAATAAGTTGATGAAACCACATTGTCATGAAATAGACTAAAACAAACAACATTACAATCATAACAGGCACGACTCAAAAGATATCAACTTTTTATCAAATATACCATTTGCTCAGGATGACTGGAGGATAAAAGGTCCTGCAAGACAGAGATTAATTTATGTTCCAACCCATCGGAAATCAACTTTGCTGCTTCGTCCCATACAACATTTTCTTCTTTGAAACAAGTTCCAACATACACTACACCAAGCGGCATCACAAGTATTAGGTTCATAAGAATTCTCAAATCAGCTAATCACATAAAAGCATTGCTACTTAACACAGGGAAAGTATTATAGTCCAAATTTTTTAGCATTCCATGGCACAAAATAAAAGAACCATAAGAAATGGCAAATGAAAGAAACTTAGAACTAAAACAAGCATGGTGGGACTTACAAGCGTGCATAAGAATTCGCCTAGAACACTTCAGCAAGCATTGTCGCTCAATGTAGAACTGGAGCAATACCTTCAAAATAATAGGAAAGAAAAGGAAAGAAAAACTAAACACCTGTTAAAAAACTGATTATCAATCTCCACAAGCAAACATATTACACATATGAATCAACTCAAAAAAGACTGGTGCAAACTACATGGAATTAGCAAAAGAAATATAACATTTCAAATGCTCATGATAGAAGACTATCAACAAACAAAAAAGAACAAGAAATGTAATAAGAAGAAATATCACACTGGGAAAAGTAACATTTGTGATCAATCAGCAAATTGAAAAGCAGTAGCTGGGTTGCAAGCCCAAGAGAGCTTCATGTTCTTGCAAAATGCTAACAAGTAACAGAAATATATTTGTGTCCGTAATCCTACCACCATCAGAAAAATTAATCACAGAATCAAATGCAAATAACTTGTCTCTAAATGTTTAACTGAAACCAAATGAAACAATATAAAAGCAAAAGCCAGAAGGCTACAAACCACATGAAGACAGTCTTCAACCATAGAATCAACCGCTAAATCATCACATTCAAGAGACCTCTCAACAAGAATATACGACTGCACCTCATCTAAACACTGCAACAAACACAAATTTAAATCAATGATTAAAAAAATCATTATCAATACTACATTTTACTCGAAATTTAAAATAAGCTAAGAAAAAAATAAAAAATAAATATCCACAAAAAATGCTAATTTCTCTATAAAAATAACATAAATAAACAAAACAAAAGCTAACCAGATAAGAGCTAATGTGCAAAGCTTGAACTTTCAATTCAGGTTTGACAGTAACTTCATGAGATCCAATCTTGATTGTATCCAAATTCAAAGCCTCTCGTGAATTCGCATTCGGTTTCTTAAATAGAGAAACAGTTTCCACAAACCATGCGTGATTGTCCTTCAACTTCTTCGCCTACAGAACCAAAGAATATTCAAATTGTAAGCGAATAAAAAACAAATGGAGAGGGAGAAAGGAATAGATGGTTACGAGGTGAGGAGGGAGGTCAGAGGAGAGAGAGGCATTTTCGAGGTCCGTGAGGATGGTAGTGAAAGAATCAAACCAAAGCGAGGAATCGACGGTTTTAGGGTTTGACATTGAAAGAGATTTCCGTGAATTGGAATATTTTCGAAACCCTAAAGAGGAAGGAGGAGGAGATTGGAGAGGGTTTTTAGTTTTTTTTATTAATTTGATTTTGGCGCTTTTGGGGTTTTTGGAGTAAAGAGTGAAACTGGGGGGGTTTAGGGCTTTGTAATTAATTTAGTAAAATGATGATGTGCCGGTTGATTTTGTGAGCATGGCTGTTGCACAGACAGGAAGTTGCTTTTTAAAGTTAATTTTTATTTAAAAATATATTAAAATAATATTTATTTATTTTTTAAATTTTATTTTGAATATTAAAATAATTTTTTTAAAAATATGATTATTTTTTATTTAGTTTGATTTTTATTAAAAATAATTAAATCAAATTTTTTAAAAAAAATTAAAATCAATTTAAACTGGATAGTTTTAATTTAGTTTAGTTTAATTTTTTAAAACAAAATCAATTCAAATCAATTTAGCTCTAATTTTTAGTTTGGTTTTATTTGGTCTTGTTTTTTTTTTATTTTTTCTACTCTATTTTTTATATTTTCCCTTGATTTTTTTAATTTTGCTTTCTTTTATTTTATTTAATTTGATTTTTTTTAGTTTCATACATATAAAATATAAACCGAATAAAATTAGTTGGTTTTTTTAATTTTAATTGATTTAATTAATATTTTTACTATTTTATTTTTTAATTATTTTTTAACTTTCTCAATTTAATTAATTTTTTAGTTTTTTTTATCCACCCTACCTTCTACAGAATATCAAGAATTCCCTAAAAAAGCCTGATAGCAGTGGAGTTGTTTATGGGCTGATCTTCGGCCTATTTAACGCAGAGCTTCTTCTTGGGCTTAGAATCAGGCTCTCTCGGAATTTAACGAGATCGAACCCAGGGTACAGGTCACTTGATGAACCCTTCCAAGTTCCGAGCATAACTGTTAAATTCAGTTTTAACTCGCAGTGACTCGGAAAGTAAAAACCTAAAATTTGAACTAGATCCGATTTTAAATTGAGTCGTATTGACTTGTTGATATTAGGTAAACTTGATTAGTCTTTCAATGTTTATTGATTTTGAGATTTTGCTAAGGTTAATGAAATTGAAAGTGGTTGTCTAGATTTAAATGTTTGATCTGCCCATATTCCTCTCTTCCATGGCAGGAGTGTGAATGTTTATATTATATATTTGCAGTGTTAGAGGTGGGGTTAGCAGAGAGGGAAAAGAGACGGGGGGGTGTTTTTGCTTTGGCAATTTGCTAGGGCTAGATAAAATGGTGCAAAAGTTTTTTTTTTTTTATTTACGTGGAGTGTCCGAGTCAGCTTATACATACCATGATTAATTCACACGGCCCATTGAACATCCTATAAGCCCAGTAAACAAGTAAGGCATCGCGGGGGTGACAGGCATGCATGGCAAGACTCGAATCCAGATGCGGAAGAAGAAAACAAGTCCCTCCCATCACTGAGTTAGAACCTTACTTGTTGCAAAAGTTTTTATTTATAGCAGTGGAAGTGGTGCTTGCTGGTTAGTAATTTTTTTTTTTAAATCGGTTAGGTTTGAGATTAATTGGTTCTTGCATTAAAAATTAAAAACTGAACGAACGGATTTTTTTTTAAAATATTCTAATTAGTTTAATTATTTTTTTAGTTTGGTATTTTTAATTAATTTTTTATTAGTTTTCTTAGTATATTTAGTTTATTGGGTTTTTTAAACACTCGCTAATTAATTATACCTTTATTTTTTTGAAATAACTTTGAATTGAATTCGAGTCATTATTATGGTATAGATTTCAATATTACACCTTTTTTTTTTATTCTATTAATAATCAAGTCATTATTATGGTATAGAGACAACAAACGGCAATCAAATTTATTTGCAATGGGCTTTTAAGAACCGTATTTCTAGATAGATGGCAACTTTACATAAATTGATATTTGCAGCGCTTAGATGACCATCGTGTGTGTGTGTTGCTCGCATAGTGGTGCCGAGGCTGAACAATTTTTTTTAATATAAGAGAAGTGACAGGTTAAAAAACATTCAAGCCCCAAATCAATGATTAACGATTAAAATGATAATTTAAATATTTACAAAAAAAAATAATACCAATAAATAAATCAATTAAAAAAATAAGAATCACATTTAAGTTCTTTTCAGATTATTAAATAATTCAATATTAACTCCAATGAAGGAAAACGGGCAAAAAAAAAAAGAATCAAACTTGAAAGGAAAAAAACAAGAGAATATCAGCTTAAAAAACAAAGCAAATCTAAGCTTAAAAGTCATCCAATTTAATTTTAAATAATAAAATTATTAAAGAGCTATTAATAAAAATATAATAGAAAAAAACATTGACAAAAAAATATTAAAAAAATACTTTAATAAAATTCAAAATAGACTTAAGCTAACCCTATAAATTTACCTCGTAGATCACTAAGGTGATTTCATTAAAAGCGGATCTAAAAAAAATAAAAAAAGTTAGATTTTTAATCAAATGTATTGATTGATGGAATTAAAAAAAATCGATGAAAAATATAGTAATTAAAAGTATTAGGTTCAAGCTTGATATAAAATTAAATAAAAATAAATGTTTAGAGGCTCAACGAACTAGAGGGAAAAAAATCGACAAATATTGAATAAGATTTTTCTAGCAATATTGTGTTATGTGTGTGGACACAAATGGACGGTGGCAGCCATGGT